>JAAGAY010133135.1:0-42802 GCA_011801015.1 Ardeotis arabs | reverse complement strand
TCAAAAGCTTTGCACAAGTCCAGGTAGATGACATCTGTTGCTCGTCCCTTGTCCACCGATGCTGTCACCCCATCATAAAAGGCCACCAAGTTGGTCAGGCACGATCTGCCCTTGGTGAAGCCGTGTTGGCTGTCACCAACCTCCTCCTTGCTCTCCATGTGCCTTAGCATGGTTTCCAGGAGAATTTGCTCCATCACCTTGCCAGGCACAGAGGTGAGGCTGACCGGCCTCACCTCTATCAAAGAGACCTAGGTGATCAGAAAAAAGTTTCCATTTTTAAAAGATCATAGTTTCTACAGGGGTGGGGTTCATGTTAGGTAATTTTCAAAAATGGGCAGAATCAGGCCACCTAAGAATTTGGATAAGAATGCTTTGTCTATAAGACAGCACAGCAGTGTATCAGTAGTTCCACTGAAGTCAAGTAAGGGTTAAATAGGACACAGGCTGATCTGTCAGATGTTAGGTCTTACCTGTGAGTGGTCCAGGAAGTCACTTCACCCTGTCTTTTTCACAAAGCATGGGTGCAGTTCAGGGGAAGAAGTTGCAAAACTAATCGCATAACTTCTTCTCAGCTGCAGTTTCAGGTGATTTCAGAGGAGAGTCTGCAGCAGCTGGGAATACAGCAATACCAGAGGAGAGAAGCAATGATTTTCTGTGGGTTTTACTGCATCATCTGCACAGCGTATTAGGGAAGGGGATCTTGAACCTCTCTTCCATTTCCCCTCTGCTGCTCTTTTTTATTCTCTACAGTCAACAAAATTCAATTATTCGCTAAAGCTTAGGTGGGGATGTGAGCAAAGTTTAAAGCTGGGGAGAATATTCCATGTTATAATTGTGTTTATGCAAAATTTTGCATAGAGGCATTCCCATGCTTTCAATGATTTGTATAAAATAGCAGTGAATTTTCTCTGCATCAAGGTCTGATTAAAAACAGTTCTGGAAGCTAAGAGACTGTCTTTGAAAAAGTCACCTGAGGTTCCCAGAAGTAATTTCCTTGCATGCTCTCTCTAACCATGCCATTTCAGAAGTAGCATATCAGAGCAAATGAATCATGTTACACTGTCTATCACTTTTTTATTTACCTTTCTGAAGTCAACCTGCACAGCCCAGATACCTGCTGTCATCTGTCGTAGGGCTACTATCTCTACCAGTACAGAGTCTACTAGCAGAAGAGTGGGTGACAACTGGACTTTGCATGGACAACGCAGACTAGGAAAACATTTTATGTTGCTGCTTTTCATGATTTCAACTGGAAATCTATGTTTTTCTCACAATTTAAATAAAGAAGGAAGACACAAACCTTTCTAGGAGATAAGGTTTTTTTAAATTGGTGAAATACATAGTGTCTAATATTCCTTTCATCGGTAACTTACATTTCTGCACAAGCTCATCTGTGTGTTAACTAATGGCTTCTGCATTATCACAGTAAGTAATTTATACATTTAAGTCACTTCATGTTTTGTTTACTGTTTTTGTGCTTCATTTCTCTTACTGAAAGAGAACATACCTTTCTCTTTTTCTTCAGTGCTAAATGTCACTTACAGTATTAACATAATGCTGTTGTGTTTGGATTTCAGTTTCCAACAGTGTGGGTGGAGGGGATTGTTTAAATGTCATCTTAAATTAAGCCATTTTCATTGGAATGTGAGCAATTACAGTTAAACTTTTCTATTGCCACTGTTTTTGTTTGTTTGTTTGCTTGCTTTTAATCTTTCTTTCACATTTCAATAAAACTCACTCAAAGATTTAAAACTACCTGAGAAAAAATTTAGGCTATATGTAATTTCTTTTCCAAGAAATATCCTATTTTTCTCTTTCTCCCCCGCCCCCCCCCTTTTTTTACCTCTTCTATTCTTATCCACAATTATTAATTTTTAAGTCAGATACTGGAAGCTATAGAGACAGTAGTTGCTTTGCTTACTAGTAAACTTGTAAATCTATTTTGGTATATAAGATGAATTTTGTAACAGTTCTGTACACACAGTCCACTCAGGTACAATGAAGCGTTGAAAGCAAGGAGTCTGGCAATGTGTAAGTACATTTTCTCATCTTTTGAGAAGAAATATTCTTGAGAATAAACTCTTAGGATTTTGATAAGTCAGTTGTTTTAAATTAAGGGTCCTAATTGTTTTTTATTGTTTGAATGATAAATTAACAGGGCGCAGAGGTGAACAACTTCTTCAGTGCACATGGCTTTCTCTTAGCTGTGTTGCTGAGTAGAGGGAAGTCACGGTGGGGAGCATATTGATATTGGGAGGAGGCAATGGAAATGGGAAAGCCTGTTCTTACTAGGAAAGCTTTGCATCTAGTTAGCCTTGAGTGTGCGTCACACATTTCCACTGCTAGAAGCAGGAAAACATTCAATAAGTTACAAAGGAAGTTATATGTGCGGATGCTTACAAGCTTGCGTATAGGGGCAGGCCCTTACTCAGTTCTCATTGGCTGGGTTGGATTAGTGGACCACAAGTATTTTACAGCCCAAGTCATGATTTTGGCTTTCTTATATCAAGATCAGACCTTACTGGAGATCACCTCACCAGCAGTGACTGTGTTGAAGCCAAGTTAGTGACTCCACAGGACTTGGGATACTGGTCCCGCAGGAGCCCGTACGAGAATCTGAGATCATCTTCATCCTGGAATAATGGTGCAAATCATGTCCTAGTGCTCACCACTCAGCAAGACTCCTGTTTGGTTGAAGATTTGCTGCCTGGTTCTGTGAAGCACTTACTTTGGTTCCTGGAGGAGACCCTCAAAAATGGTGCTGTCAGACACTTCCTGAAGTCCTCCCCACTTGCTCTGTAACACCTTGGGTGCAAGTAATCCCAAGTGCAGAGGGACAGAGCCCTGTGTGAGGGGGAAAGGGGTTCATCCTTTTGCAAATGTAACTGAAGACTTAACAATTGGTGATCAAACTGTATGATATTTACTCACAGAGTGTATTCAGGAACATTCCATCTATTGAACCAGGAAACTGGGTTGGCCGTAGAGCAGAAGAAAGTCCAAGAAAACAAGCATCTGTTCTGCTGTTTCACTCTGCCTTACCTGTGACAAGCCTAAGAAAAGAAAAATCAGCAAGTCTTACTTCATGGCGCTATTTTAACAAAAGACTGTTTGCACGAGAGAGTTCAAAGCTCAAGGAAATCTGAATGGCTGTCACATTTCACAGGTATGGAAACCAAGGCACAATCAGGAAATGGACCAGTTTGCAGATGCCCAGTGGGACATAACCAGTCCTGATCTGGACTGAAGAGAGGACCACAGCAGCCCAGTGCAGCTCAGACAGGAAGGAGTTTCAAAAGGGAAATACCACTTTCTGGTTTCAGACACACCTATGCTTCAGATACTGGAGCCAAGGGTGCAGAAGACTGGGAAAGATCTGACTACCTTGGCTGCAAACAGACCAGCTCTAGTGTGGTGGCAGGATTGCTGGGTTCACAGCAGTGCTCAGCACCCACGTAAATGTGCCCTGCTAGATTGCTAGACTGGAGCTGAGTGTCACCCCAAAGCAGTTTCCATGCTGATGTGCCACCAGCAATGCTCTGATGGTGAATAATTCATGTCAATTGGCTTGTTAGACAAATTACATCGTTTTCTGAATCTGCAAAGAGAGCATAATAATCTCAAATGCTCCTATTATTCTAAATTGTTCAATGACGTTTTTTCCTCATGAGAAATACTTTTCCTTATAATTTGTAAATCCATGCTATGATTGTGATTTATGCAGAAGAGTAGCAGGTAGGATTGCTTACAGTCCAGCCCTTGCTCTTTTTCTGGAGCAAAATAAACTCTAGGTAAATTTAAAAGCCAACATACAAGTTACCTACTATTCATAACTCTTTCTTCTCAACTAAGAATATTTTTTTTTTTCCCCAACACAGGCTAATGCACTGAAACAGGCTAATGCACTTTTCCCCTGTTATTACAAGATATATTAATTATTCAGTTTTCCTTAAATTTCATTTTAACTTTTTTGTGCTCTTGTAACCACAGATATCTCCAATGTTAATAAAAATACATGAACATCTACTTTTATGATAAAGTTTTTGAGACTTAAGTACATTTTCAGTTTCTCATGCTCTTACAACTCCTTCTCAAGTCTTATTTTGGCCCTTATGCATAACAACAGTATATCTGAGGAGTGGAGAAAGGGGATGTTTTTCTCAGCATAATAAACTCAATTCCAAAGGATTCCCTCAGCACAAAGACCTAATTCGTTTCAGCAATTATAGGGCACTATCCAAGAGAGATACACTTTATTAAATCAGCTGTGAATTATATTATGAATGTGTATTGAACTGATAATCAAATCCTTCAATTCACATTTTGTTTGTTGTTATACAAATACTTTAAAATTATTATTTTGGGCAAGATTTTTCCATTTTGTGCAGTGCCTCCATCGCTCTGGAAGCAGCTTTCTATGTCAGTGAATATACATCTCAGCTAACTCTTGTCACTCATTTTGGGCAAGATTTTTCCATTTTGTGCAGTGCCTCCATCGCTCTGGAAGCAGCTTTCTATGTCAGTGAATATACATCTCAGCTAACTCTTGTCACTCAGGTATCTTGCATGTGTATCAATCAAGGTGAAGATTTGTTGAGGTTGTTACACTACCCAGTTATTTATCCCTACTGCTTCGCACCCACCAACTACACAGACCATAAAAAGGGCAGGATTCCTTTGGTTCCATAGCAAAACACAAGAGGTGTAGTAATTAATTTTCTTTCTATGAGTACAGAACATTTTTTCATCCTGTGGCTTGCTGCCAGAATTGATGACTGCAGCTGTGTTTTGCTGTCCAGGCTTGCTTCCTTCTCCTGCTCTGAAAAGTCACACTGAGTATTTTCGTGATGACTTACAGAATCTCTGCTGTGCCCTGTTTTTCCCACGGCCTTACCAGCTGCTGCACTACTTGCTTTCATAGCTGGTATCTCAAATCTTTCCAGGAGACCCCTGGATTTGCTTCTTGAGTGATCCTCCCTGATCCTGAAAAATCTGTCCTCTGCTCGCCTCACAGAGCAGCAGTCTGGCCAGAGCAGCAGCCTCTAAACAACAGCCCAGTGGGTTTCTTTCTCCCATCACCTGCTCTTACCTTCAGCTGGTCACCCCTTTTCAGAATGGGCATTTCTAGGGCATCATTCTGAACACAGGCAGTTCAGTCCTTTTCTTCAGGCTAAAACATTAATCCCTTCAGCCCTGGTTCTCTGTGAGACTTAAACTGGACATGGTCATGCTAATACTTTGTTGGATTCCTCATAGATAAAAGCAGCCCAAAGTGAGATTTCAGTGAATGTCAAACCCCTAAATACAGAACTGTGAACAAGATAATTATATTCACATGCTGTTCTCATGTTCAAGGTACTTAAAATCAGACAGCAGAAGATACTTGTCCTGTTCCACATATCTTAGGTGCGATGTCTAACCATGAATCTATTTCTAAAAAATAAAATCCTGTACTGTTGTTCTTCTCTGTCCTTAAATGCTCTTCTCAGAAAACTGTTTCCTTGGGTCTCAGTGTGATCACTCCTTACAGTGGCCTACCCAGAGAGTAGTCTAGCTGGGACACAAATCAAAACTTTATGTGCTAAGTCCCTGTTTAGAAGTAACACTAAAAAGTTACTGACCCAAAAACCAGATCTTGAGCATTTATGAAAAATAGCATCACTTCATGTAAGTAAACTTCCCTACACATCTTCATGTCACCATTTTAAAAATTACAATAATCTAGAATCATAGAATAGTGTGGGTTGGAAGGGACCTTTGAAGGTCAGCTAGTCCAACCCCCCTGCAAGGAGCAGGGACATCTTCAACCAGATCAGGTTGCTCAGAGCCCCATCCAACCTGGCTGTGAATGTTTCCAGGGATGGGGCATCCAGCACCTCTCTGGGCAACCTGTGCCAGTGTTCTACCACCCTCATTGTAAAAAAATTTGTCCTAATATCTAATCTAAATCTATCTCCCTCTATTTTGAAACCATTACCCCTCGTCCTATCACAACAGGCCCTACTGAACAGTCTCTCCCAGTCTTTCCTGTAGGTCCCCTTGAGGTACTGGAAGACTGCTATCGGGTTTCCCCGGAGCCTCCTCTTCTCCAGGCTGAACAGCTCCAACTCTCTCAGCCTGTCCTCATAGGAGAGGTGCTCCAGCCCTCTGATCTTCTTCGTGGCCCTCCTCTGGACCCTCTCCAACTGGTCCATGTCCTTCTTATGTTGGGGGCTCCAGAGCTGGACACAGTATTCCAGGCTGGGTCTCACAAGAGTGCACTAGAGGAGGAGAATCACCTCCCTCAACCTGCTGGCCACACTTCTTTTGATGCAGCCCAGGATGTGGTTGGCTTTCTGGGTTGCAAGCGCACACAGCCAGGTCATGTCCAGTTTTTCATCCACCAGTACCCCCAAGTCCTTCTCCTCTGGCCTAATATTGATCCATTCTCCACCCAGCCTGTATTTGTGCCTGGGATTACCCTGACCCAGGTGCAGGACCTTGCACTTGGCCTGGTTGAACATCATGAGTTTCTCACGGGCCCACTTCTCCAGCCTGTCAAGGTCCCCCTGGATGCCATCCATTCCCTCCAGCACGTCGACCACACCACGCAGCTTGGTGTCGTTGGCAAACTTGCTGAGGGTGCACTCAATCCCACTGTCCGTGTCACTGACAAAGATGTCAGACTGGCCTGGTCCCAATACTGACCCCTAAGGAATACCACTTGTCACCAGTCTCCCCTTGGACATCAAGCCATTAACAGCAACTCTTTGAGTGCAACCGTCCAACCAATTCTTTATCCACTGAGTGGTCCGTCCATCAGATCCATATCTCTCCAGTTTTGAGAGAAGGATTCATGTGGGACAGTGTCAAATGCTTTGCACAAGTCTCAGTAGATGACATCACTTACTCTTCTCATCAATGCTGTACCCTGTCATAGAAGGCCACCAAATTAGTTAGGCATGATTTGCCCTTAGTGAAGCCAGCTTGGCTGTCACCAGTCATCTCCTTATTTTCTGTGTGCCTTAGCATGGTTTCCAGGAGGATCTGCTCCATGACCTTGCTAGGCAAAGGTGAGACTGACTGGCCTGTAGTACCCCAGATCTTTCTTTTTTCCCTTCTTAAAAACAGTGGCTATTTTTCCTCCTTTTTTAGTCAGGATAATAATCCTTTAATCCCTCACAGAAACACTGAGAAGCTTTTGAAGTCTACACCAGGACTCTACTATTACAATGCTAAAGACAGAAAGAAACTTTCTCAAATCAGAACAACAATTTTATGATCTTAACCCTAACAAATTCAAGAGTAACTTCAAATCAAATAAATGACTGTGATTTACGCAGCTGATGATCAAAACTGATATTTCTTGTCATGAGCATGTGTCCATATAGCTGGCTTCCCGAAGGGAACTCTGATAGTTACCAGTACACACTTGCTGGCTCTTTTTGTTAAATGCAGCAAAATTACAGCAAGCAAAATTTCAATGAAAGAAGCTGCCTGCACATCTTGTCTGATCTTCTCATGATAACAGTGACACACTTTCAAATTTCTTCTAATGCTGTGCTTGAAAGGAACTGAAAAATCATCCTAGGCAGTAAATTCTCTGGGCTTTTAATGCTTTAATTAGTTCTAATAGGAGGTTCTTACATACACAGAATTGAAAAGGCTTTAAGAGCACAACTAGGTGGAAAATCTCTACCAAAAAAAAATTATGTGCTTTAAAGGCCAAATTTGTTTAACTTTGCAGTGCACTGTCAAATGTGCTGAGCTTATTGTTGAACCATAAATTGTGTGTACAGCTAGCACTGCCACTTTAATTTGGAGATGTTTTTATATAGTGAAGATAGTCTTCCAGTAGTCACAGACCAAGTGATTCAGTCTTGCAGTTGTACAAACTGTGAGTGCTTGTCTAATTGTGAAATAGGTCTTTTAACGGCACACCACAGTGGCAACAAGTCAATGCTGCAGCTACAAGTTTTATTTTTGACAGAAAGCATTGAGTGTCAAAACAATTTCTTGGCTGTTATCAAACTGATGAAGCTGGGCAGTTGAGATAAAGCTGTTAAGTAAGCATGGGGGATCCCAGGTGGAGGTAAAGGAGCAGAACAGACTTACAAGGGGCTTGCTCAGAAACCACTAAAAGTGCTGCAGAAAACCTTTTTACTAATTTCTCAGGTCTTACCTCTGGAATACTATGTTTCAACTCTGCTTAACAGACTGTTCAGAAATCCTCAAAGGGAACAATTTTTCCATCAGAGAATGAAGTCTCATCAAATTTCAAATGTTTGCAGAGACATTTTGATTTCTGTAAGGGTGTGATAAGCTAGACAGGGTTTTGAAATGTGCCAACAGCTCTTTCTAACATCTCTGTAGCCTACCTGCCTGCTGGAGATTAAATATCTCCCAGATTCTTCAGTTTCTGGCTCAGTGGGAATTGTAGGTTTTCTGGGATTTTGAGGTTTCAATTATGACTCTAAGCTGCTAGTCATAAGAAGGAGCTGGGAGACAAGACCTCTAGTCTATAGGCTCAGAGCATGGAAACTAGCACTTACAGGGTTTCCGGACTCTAGCACTTAATAAAGACCCAGTTTTCCCTCACATCACCGAGTTTGGCCAGAACCATTTAAAGATCACATTTTTATATTTCCAAGAGGTGTTTTGTTACTTTTTTTTTTTTTAAGTGAAAATGCAGAACTGCAAAATGATATTGAATTTCAGAATTCCTAAATCTTTATCAAAATTAAATTATTTTATCCACTCACTTCTTTTTTTTTTCTAGTTATTATATCTAATTGCTGATGTTAATATGTTAATCGATTTGTTGCGAAATTGATCTCTTTAAGTGCTTAGATCTTTTTTTCCAGCCATTGTTGTTTTTTTGTCCTAATGAAACTTGGCCCTTAATATCTCCAGGATAATCAATATGATATCAAGACTCAAGGAGAGATGTGCTTGGTCTCACTTCTGCTTTTTGTTCATCTTCTTCTTCCTAGACTCCCTATAATTCAACAAAATTGTTTTGTGTACTGCCCTTTCCTTTCTAAATCCTCTTGCACTAGACTCCCAGAGCCATTTGCAGTCCTCGCAAGCTACGCTGTGTATCGTTAGCCTTCGGTTTATTGGGCCCATTTCATAGATTTATTGTTAATGAATATGGAAGTCTATATCTTCCAGTTCCGTTCAAGATGCAGAAAATAGATGGTCTCTGCTCACACATGATCAGTCAAGCCTATTTCCAGAAAAACTGACCTACTCATGGCAGGTCATTGTACTGGAAAATGTGGTTGTTTCGCTTTGGCTGGGTAATTATAAAAATTTGGGGAAATGTGGGGTGCATTCTTTTTTTTTGGATGAAAATCTACAGCACAATATCTGGGCATTATTGTGACCATTCTTTGCTTTTTCTACCGTACCCCTGAAGGCTCTCATTTGCTCTCTCGTTTTTCTGTGTCTGGTTTGTTCCTCCTTCTTCTCCGGTTTCTGCTTCTCCCATTCTTACTTTCTGTTGCCACCTACTTTCTATTCCCACCTCGTGCATCCTTAAGAGAACTTCTGCAGAGCTCCCCCTCTGCTAAGTGCTTACACAAAGGTTTTGTCTCAACCCCTGATTTTCAAACACAAGAAAACCCATTAACTCCAACCGCATGCCCCCCACCGATCTTGATGTTCCTGCTAGATGCGTCCAAGCATCAAACATCTCCTTTGTCTGCAGCTATTTTTAACTACACAAGAGAGCTTCCTGTGAATGCTTAACACACCTATTCACTCAAACAAATTCTATGATTTTCTTTTTTTTTTTTTTCACCAGGACTCTTAATGGTGGGCCATTAGTACTTCTTCAGATAATTAGAAGCAAGGGCAAAAATAGAAACTCTTTAATAACAAGTAGTCTGCTTAGTTACCTCTGTCCTGCAAACAGTAACTGAACTTTCCCAGTTCCTGTTTTCAGATCAGGTTCCTGTTTAACCCTTTGGGACCAGCAGAGGCTGAAATACAGCAGCCTTGGGATAGGCAGGGCTCTGAAACATCGTTTGACTTAAGGACACTAGCAGGTACAAAAGCAGGGTGACTTGGTTTACATTAGAAAGATGGCAGCAGGGGACAGGTTATGTGTCGGAACTGTGTCCTGCAGTTTGGCAGAGCCTGAGGTTCACTTGCCCTATGAATTGCACATTTACAGTAAACTATAATTCTAACCAGAAAAAAAAATTAAAGTATGGAACACTGAAATTAATTTAGGTGTCAAATGGTTCTTGGGTTGTTTTATGAGGGTCTGTTCTGGAGGAAGCAATGAACTATTTCCAGGCACCCGGCTTTTACAGCTGGGAAGTGTGGTGATGTCTGTTAACCAGTTCTTGAAAGACTAGAAAGACAGAAAAACATCTCGTATCAAAGTGTGGGAAGCCATATATCCAGGGCCATGGTAAAACCCATATAGGGTCTATATGAGATGGCTCTCAATGCTTTGGTCAGGATTCACTCTTTGTGTAGCTCTTGCTTAAGTTCGTGCAGCAAATATGAAGTCTAAAGCAAAACCCGAAGGTCCATGGGCATGCAGAAGGCCACTCACTCTGTGACTGAAATAAATGGGGACAGAGCACAGGCTGGAATTTCTTAACTCCCATTTGGAGTCCAACTGCTGATCTGTGCTGCCTCTGTTCACACCGTTCACACCAGCTTGGGTTTTGTTTCCAAGATGAAAGTGTTTGGCAGAAGATGGTGCTGTTGATTGACTGTGTTCTACATACACTGATCTGACACAGTGCCTTTGGTTTCATGGTAAATTTCCAGGATTATAAAGTGCTGTAGGAAGAAATGCATATCTGTTAGTATTATTACTTTGATTGTCCCTACCAGTGAAAAGGCACAGAATAGTAATTTTTGCTGCAGAGCGAATTACATTTTGGAGTCTCTAAGGCTTTAAAAGTAAAATAAAATTAGGCAAAATAAAATCAGGCAAAATAAAATCACTATACTGGCAAACGTAGCATACCTACAGGGCAGAAAACTGTTCTAACTTCTGTTTATACTAGTCATGTGGTTTTTTTCTTAAAATAGTTAAGAATCCATTAATGACAAGATGCACTAGTGACATTAATATAAATTCCAAACAGAATCTTGCTGAGCAATTCTTCCACAGCCAATAAATGGCAGCTATTTGGCATGCAATTGAAAGATGAAAGTGTCTTCTAAAATTAAAGAGTGAGTTATTCTGAAGCTGGAGAAACACCTCCAGGGATCATATAGAATCTAAACAGCCCCAAATCTCAGTGAAAACCTACAGGTTCACCAATAGCACTATTCTTCACACATCCCATTTTCAGAGAATGACAGACAAAAGAAACTGTTCTCTGCATGTTTCCCTTTCATTTTTTTCCATGTTTTTTAACCTCTGGATGGTTTCTACTTATGTTATCTAACTTTCTGAAGAACCTTGGGTTGGAAACATTAGAGCAAGTGCAACTTTGTCTGACCTCCTTAGATTTTCTTAAGTGGAGCATGTGTACAAATCATTGTTTGTCTCACTCCAGATAGTGTATTCTTACTCCAAGTGATTTAATTTAAAAAAAGAAAAATGCTTCACTTCAACGAGAAACGTCTATACCTCTTGAAAGCAGTTTCAGAGTCCCAAAATTAAGTTGACCAAATTAGGGTAATTTTGAGTCCAGTTCTCGACTTGAGGTAATAAAACAGTCACGGGGTTGTCAGTAACACCTTGTCTTAGGGTAGGTTGCAACACATTATCACAAATGTGTATAGTGTACTCTTTTGTCTCAATCAAGAAACGGTGATTCCAGAGGAAAACCAGGTTACTAATACCTTTGTCACAAACATATGCCCTTTTTACCATATGTATTTTTTTTTAATATGAAGCATGTATCCATGCAATCAATAATAACTGCCCAATGACTTAACTGGATAGAAGTAAGTGAGTACAGAGTGTTCTACTTATTTTAGTGGCTTTGAAAATTTTTAAATTTTACTTGAAGAAAATATGACAATCCCTCTATTTTTTGTTTAAGCCTGCTGAAAACAACATCTTAACAAAGCAAAACACACCCACTTAGTTGCTTCACGTAAGTTCTCCTTCTGGGTCATATATAGACATCAGCTGAATTCTAATTCTACTGTTATTGTTCCTGCTATTATTATTGCTACTGTTATTGTTATTCATTCTCTTCTATGTATTCAGGTTCCATCTTCTTTTCCCTTTGCTGCTGATTATTAGTGGAGGAAGATGAAAATGCATGAGTGACTGAATAGTCTTAATATTCATGCCTTCAGTATAAGCTTCATTACTTATGGTTTACTGGAAAAGAGGATGCAGCAACACGATTAAAACGTTGCCTTATGGAAGACAATGCTCAGAGTCTCACAGAAGACAGTCCTGTAATCTTATTACTGGCTGTCTCTGAAGTCTCATTGAAAAGTAGGAAGGGGAACCTAACCTATCCAGTTGCTGCACCTCACCCTCTCCTTGATGTCACGCAAGGTTGCCACTTGCATCTTCACCTCAAATCAGGGAGCCTGCTCCCTGGATTTATGGAGGAGGAAAGAAAGGGCATGTGTGTTACCGGGGCCGTTGGATTTACACTGAGAGCACAAGGATAAGTATGAAAGCTTCTGATACAAAAGAAAGAAAAAAATATTTTCAACTCCTACCTTTCGCAACCACTCGTTACCAACAAAGTCCAACTCTTTGGTTTTAGTTTAGGAGGAGACCCAAGAAAGACTGAGAGGTGGGCATGCATCACACTTATTCTTTAGAAAGCTAGCTTTCCTTGCCTTTCATCCCAAAGTACCTAATTCAGCTCCAGTGCCTTTATTTCCTTTGTATCCTCTACCACCCTGTTGTCCTCCCTTAAACTGTAGCTGCAGCCTTGTGCTCCTCTGAGCATTTCTCCTATTTCTTTTACTTCCTCCACTAAGGGCTATCTTCTGTCCATTTTCTCACTCCTTAATTAACAGATCCCCAAATTTCGTACAGCACTGCTGCACAGATACCACAACAAGCCAGAGCCAACATCACTGCCTTAAACAGATGATTGCTTTCCATGTAATCTACCTACTACTTCTGTGACAGCTGTCTATAATACTCAAGGAGCAGAGGGCTGAGTGGGTTATATCTGTATGGCGTGGAGAAGAATCACATTGTAAATAATTGCTTAAACTATTTGTGCTGCCTGACTCTGAACCCAAAATTATGTGAAATCCAATACTATCGTAAACTCCTTCAGAGACAAATATAAACATCTGTTTCAAAGGTTTGTTTAGTGCCTTTCTGAGCACCATGTTATAAAATGTACAAAATGAAAATGTTTAACATTTCACTCCTTCATGGCTCCTATTAGAAATATATCTGTATTTTTCTCCTAAAGGAAGAAGCTTTGAATCGATGTATAATAAAGGAATTAAAGGAAATACATTATTGGAGAAGTAGTCAAATAATTTGTTCTGATGTTCAGTAGCTGAGTGATATTACACTGACTCCTTCTTAGTCACATGATTTTTGTATTTTAATTTCCCTCAGCTGGCATATAGGCTTTTTTTTTTCCTAGCAACAGTCCAGCCTTCTGAAGTATCCTCATCTTGTTTATCATCATCGACCAATTCTACCCCTGGAATTACTTCAAGCAATTTTTTTATTTATTGGCCTTTTAAACCTTGTAACCATTGACTTTGCATTTATATTCTTACACTGGCAGTCATGCTGGCTTTATGCACTTTTTCCATGGCTGCATTTCTTCTGTATCTGTCCTCTTGTTCTTCTGTTTCTTTTGTTTCAGTGTCATTCTTTCTCCCTTGCATTACGACATTAAAATTGATGATTAATATTTGCCAAGTTTATGCTTTTACATTATTCCTTAAGATTTCCAATAAAATTTTGGAAAAAGGTAGAACACAAAAGATAGAAAAAGGTGCACATGACTAAGAATCGTACAACTCCTGGGTCAGCAAGAAAGGCAATTGCATATGTAAATCTGTGCACAACTGACACTATTTGCATGTTTAAAGTTACCCGTGTACTTCCTTCCTCTTTGAATCTGGGTCATAGGGAGGGAAAGAATACGCTCGTGATTATAGCTGTTTCAGAAGGCTTCGCTGGCATTTATTTGAATAGAAACCATGAATCAGCTTCTATAGTGTTCAGAGCCCTTTCATTTGCATTCTCCAAATGTTTGTGAAAGCAAATCTTTGTTCAGAAGAACGTTCAAAAGCAAAGTAAAATATCAGAAATAAGGGTGTGAATGGATGTTTGCATGAATATTGACACTGGAAGCATTCACATAGCCATCTGGACAGCTCTGTGGGTTTGGGAGCCACTAAATAAATAGAATGCGATTTGGAAATTATAAACTGTGCAAATAGTGGGTAGCAAGGTGGTGATAGTTTCAGCATTAGTACAGTGAGTCATTTAAGACCAATCCATGGAATGAAGTTTCACTAACTGCCACTTTTCCTAATTTACTCTAAGCTAGGATTTGTCAAGCTCGAAACAACAGTTTTAAAAATAATGACATTTTCTGTAGAATTCCCTATTCAAGTAATCAGAGTGTGAGTATATGTGTAAGAAACTTACTATTATTCAAAAACAGTTCCACTTTTTGCAAAACTATTAATCACTTCACTTTGAATAGGAAACAAATCAGTTAAATACTGAATTTCTGAATTGACATGCTGTGATACACTTCAGAAAGAACAATATGAAAATTGGATCTTTTCCTGCCTTTCTTATGACATGCCTTGCTGCAGAAAGAAAATGATGTAGCAAAAAACAGATGTGGGCAGAGTACAATTGTGTGTAAACGTAGGCTTTACAGAGTTCATCTTTAAGAGATGACTTTACAGATGTTGGTAGCCAAAATTAGCCCTGCCATTTGGCTTTATTATAACCACAACTTTAGTAAATGTGATTGACTGATGTAAATAATCGTAATCTCCAGAGTTGCTGGGCCCCAAGGTGCAACTGCCTGTTGCTAGCAAATTGTCCCAGTGCTCTCTGGCACAAATTTGGCCTGTTACAACCACTGCTTTCCTCAGACAGCTCTTGGGCTTGGTTTGATATGAAGAACAGTTCAGAGTTCATTCCCAGTACACAGCTCCCAAGAAGCAACCTTGTCCTGGAGACTTATTTGATGTATTACCATAAATGTGGACTTTTTCCAGCCATTTTGCAAGGATCTTACTAGTACAGATGTAGCCTAGGAGCTCAGAATGCAGATTTGTTCCATATCCATCACAAGTTAGGGCATTTTATTGTGGAGAAAAAAGCTATTAATTTTGACAAAATGTGCAGTAATGGAACTCAAGTGCTATGTTAGAGGTAAGGAGGCTAAGCTGCAGCAATCTTGCCCATGAATGACATAATGCAAAAGCTACTGTACGTGGATTCCTTGCCGGACCCTTCTTAGTAAGTATTCAATTTCAGCAGATGCTACAGGAAGAGGTAGTGTTGCCAAAGCACATACAGCTTTCCTCAAGTGGACAAGCTTTTCGCTAGTGCTTCTCTATGACCAGAAGAAGTGGCTTTTTAAAGTATAATCATTTGAATGTTAAGTCATGATAAAATTATTCTTAAGTGGAAGCCTGTATCAATCCACTACTAACAGCAGAAGAAACATTCAGCTGAGCAGAGGAAGGAAGTAATTGAAGAAAATGGCCCATTCATACTTCTAAAATGAAAATTTATTATTATTTCTGCATAGTTTTTAGAGATTTATATATCTTTCCCTATCTCTTACATTTCTTCAGTCTTTCAAAAAAATTTCAGTGAAGAAATACGTAGAGAAAATCCCAAGAAAAAACACTTATATCTCCATTTAGACTTAGCTTTTTGCATGTGTAGGTATAATGTTACACTTTTTGCCATGGCCAGCTCTTTGAGTAAGACCTAGGGGATGTATGGTGTATGCCTCCAATTAGAAATAATCACTTTTTCTTAACTTTTCACGTCTCGCATCTTATCCTTCAGTCTGCGCATCTTGAAGGTAAATATTAATATTTTGCCAAAACCTAGACCATTAATATGAAACTACTCTTGAACCAAAATGGTATAGCAGTTCCACAGAGTAATTCAATCATGAAAAAATCTAACTTTTTTTTTTTATTAAGTCATTTAAAAGGGGTCACAGAATTACAGCAGCATATACATTTGCAGATCTTCATAGAAAAGGAAATGAAGGTGAAAGCAACGATATGTTCAATAGGTGTTACTTTGGTACCCGTGGACAACATGCTGGAGGCAAGGTATGCCATCCAGAAGGACCTTGACAGGCTGGAGAGGTGGGCCTGTGCAAACCTCATGAAGTTCATCGAGGCCAAGTGCAAGGTCCTGCACATGGGTTAGGCTAATCCCAGGCACAAGTCCAGGCTAGGCAGAGAATGGATTGAGAGCAGCCCTGAGAAGAAGGACTTGGAGGTGTTGGTTGATGAAAAGCTCAACAAGAGCCAGCAATGTGCACTTGCAGCCCAAAAGGCCAACTGTGTCCTGGGCTACATCAAAAGAAGTATGGCCAGCAGGTTGAGGGAGGTGATTCTGCCCCTTTGCTCTGTTCTGGTGAGACCCCACGTGGAGTGCTGAATCCAGCTCTGGAGCCCCCAACATAAGGAGGACGTCAACCTGTTAGGGCGAGGCCAGAGGAGGGCCACAAAGATGATCAGAGGGCTGGAGCACCTCTGCTATGAGGACAGGCTGAAAGTGTTGGGGCTTTTCAGCCAGGAGAAGACAAGGCTCTGGGGAGACCTTCTAGCAGCATGCTGGTACCTAAAGGGAGCCTACAAGAAAGCTGGAGAATTCTGACAAGGACATGTAGTGATAGGACAAGGACTATTGGTTTTAAACTGGAAGAGGGTAGATTTAGATAGGACATAAGGAAGAAATTCTTTACTGTGGCAGTGGTGAGGCACTGAAACAGGTTGCCCAGAGAGGCTGTGGAAGCCTCATCCCTGGAAGTGTTCAAGGCCAGGTTGGATGGGGCTTTGAGCTACCTGACCTAGTGGAAGGTGTCCCTGCCTTACAGTCAAGGATGCTGGAACGAGATGATCTTTAAGGTCCCTTCCAACCCCAACCATTCTGTGATTCTATGAACAGAAACCTAAAATTTTTAATTTTCATGTTATTGAAAACTTCTGCACTTGACACTTTTTGGTATTTTCTAAATCAGTCAAAGAAGAAAAGGGAGACATAAAATAACAGTTTCTGTGCCATTTACATAGATTTTAAGTCCACAGAAGTAGAAGAGGTAACTGTCTCTATATTTTGGCACTCACTCAACAGATAATAGAATGAAACAAATCTGTGATGCTCAATATGGGTTAGCCAAAACAAGTAAGGAAGAGAACTGGTTCAAAGGAGGGAAGCTATTACCTGAAGTTAACAGAAAAGAATTAGTAAAAAAGAGACATAAAAAAATATTTCAAGCTAGCACCTCTATTTTGTGCCATATAGATAACACTCAGGTTTTCTGAGAAAGACAACAAGTAGAGAAGGAGGGAAAGGAAGGAGAGTATAATGCAGAGCTGCACTGTATCCAGTCTTCACGAAGGAAAGACTTCTGTCAGTAAATTAATCAGACATTCCTTGACTCAGTAGTTGAGGTTGAGGGCAATGCTATGAGAGGGAAGAAAAGGAGAGGGGCAGGAGGAGGATCAGCTTCCTGCAGAGAAGAACTGAGGGTACTGACTGATAAATCCTGCCATTTCATCCGGTCAGAGTGATGTTGCTGGTCTGAATCCTCAGCTGAACTAAATCAGATTATTCTCATTGATTTGGGTGGAATCTTCCTAATTTATCTTGTAGTTTGCTTATAAAGTTCTTGTCACAAGCGAGTTGCTGGGGGAATGGTGCTTTGGTTAAGGAAGGATGAGATTCAAGTGCTGGGATTTTCTACTCTGAAGCAGTATTAAACTCACACATTTAATATCTTTTTAAAATATTGGTGTGAGTAAACAGACTTAAACATGTTTCAGTGTTTAAAATGTTAGAAAGCAGACTCCCTCCCATCCCTGCACCTCCTGTGATTTGTGACAGCACAGCTGCTGCTCAGCAGCTATGCCATGATCTGTGTCAAGAAATGTATCTGGCAATAAAAACTCAAACTCTCCTGTTTTCAGTAAAGGTTTCAGTACCTGAATTCAATTCCCCCTATCTGGTTCTCAGCATTTGCTGAAAGGCCTGAACTGGCAGTAGGGAGCTGAAGCGGTGGGGAAGGATGGGGATGGGGTCAGCTTTCTGCTGATGAAATGCCTGTGGAGCGACAGCTTGAAATACTCTTTGAAATACAGTCATTTTGCCTATCCATCTCTCTAGCAGCATTTTATATTTGAGTGTTTTAAGGCATCAGAAAAAAATTGTTTGAACTTAATGGTTATTCTCCTCCCCCCACAATGGTGAAAAGTGCTAATCAACAAGTACTGCTTCCCCCTCCACTGCCTGCTACACGAAATCCGTGAAGTAATCCTCTTTCACCAAAACATCTACCGAGCAAGCTAGTCACTCACACCAGTATCCAGCTGGCTGACCTTGCCAACTCTGGTTTTGAATACAATGGTTTCTCTTTCCTGTTTCATTTCAAAACACTTGTCTGCTGCCTTACACTTAGTAGCATCTTTTACTCTTGTGAGTTGGGTGTTGCAGGTTGACTTGTGAGTTTGGCACCCATTTTGCTCATTTTAGTTGCCAGCAGTGTACAGAGCCTTAGAAAATAATCTTTTCTTTCTGTCACCTTTTTCGGCTGTTTATACCTAGAAGTCTCATAGTCTGGTTCTTGCTATTTCCACTGGCAGGACAGCATCTGTGCTGCCCCCACCTCCCTCCCTCCGTTGGTCCTTCTTGACCATCCCCAGTCTGGTTCTCCTCATAGCCACACAAATGTTACCAGATCATATAGTGTCTGAAAATTGCACCCACCATTGTGCAAGTCAGGATGCTCACAAGCTGAAGCTTGTGGTGTTAATGTATGGAGAGGGTCGGCTGCCAGCCTTAGCAGCCTCGGCAGCCTCTGGGGACCTGTTTATTTTTGTGTACAATGACCGTGGTGGGGCAGGTAGGTTGGTGATGATGTTCAGGTGAAGATCTGCATAAAAATCACTATCACGATCTCTTGATGTGCCATCTGCCCTGCAGCACAGGCTGCTGCTGCACAGGGGTTTTAAAGGAGCATTCATGCTTCCAAAAGAGTTTTACAGGGTTTTATTCCTTTGCATGTTCTTGTGCTTATACCCACAAGGATGCTGAAATAACCTTTCCTGTATATTCTTTTTCAACAGCTTGCCCTTGTCCATTCACTTCTTCTCTTGAGAGAGCTCCAGCTTATGTAACTAACCCCTTGACGCAAAGCATGTATGGATCCACACAAATAACTTGTAATGCTTAATTAAACTAAACTGTAATCAACAGACTTTATCTTTTGACTACTGTGTACCAGGGAAGCTTTATCTGTTGAAAATTAACAGTAAGACTGGCTTGACTTTTAAAGACACCATATGAGTTTCTCATTAGCCTTATTATAATTTCTGAATCATAAATATGTAAATGATGAGTTTCACATGGGAGATTTAATTCTGTGCTCTTATTTCTGATTAGCTGGAAATACATTCTGGCTCTGTCAGATAATTGGTAACACTGCACACCAATAAGGCATTTCCCTACGCTTCATCAGAAGCAGTTGAAATTAAAGAAGGCAGGAGCTGTTACATTTTTGACAGTTTTGTAACACCAACTTGTTGAAGTTTTAGCTCAGCCATTAATATAGTCTATGAATTATTAATTCTTTCTTATGTCAGGAATTTTTTTAAAACCCCATTAAACTGAAGATCTGAGCCTGGAGTATAAATGCTCTGGGAGACAGACTTCCCTCCTCCTCACAATTTCTTTTCTGATCTACTCTCCAAACGAAACACACTCATTTATTTTGAGTAAAGAGGAGGGAAAGTAGTATTTTGGGGGATTTGGACTTTAAATACACATCCCAAACGTGTACTTAACTTGTGGGATTGTTTTAGGAGATTTTTTCCCTCTCTTTCTCCTTTTTTCCTTTTTTTTTTTTTTTTTTTTTTTTTTTTTTTTTTTTTTTTTGAGATGTTGGCATAGATGTGCCTGGCTACACGATAATTGATAAAGTGGCTACAAATGACTGGCAGAAGTCTCATGATTGCTAACCCTTGTTCTTGTGGTGGGCTTCAACTTACTGAATGTCTGCTGGAAATAAAACACAGCAGAGAGGAAACAGTCTAGGAGGTTCCTGGAGTGTGTGGAAGATAACATCCTGACACAGCTGGTGAGGGAGCCTACCAGGGTAGGTGCTTGCTTGACCTGCTGTTTACAAACAGAGAAGGGCTGGTGGGAGATGTGGTGGTTGAAGGCCATCTTGGGCTTAGTGACTGTGAAATGATAGAGTTCTAGATTCTTGGTGAGGTAAGGAGAGGGGTCAGCAAAACCACTACCATGGACTTCCAGAGGGCCTGTTCAGGACACTGGTTGAGGTAATCCCTTGGGAGGTAGTCCTGAAAGGCAAAGGAGTCCAGGAAGGCTGGACATTCTTCAAGAAGGAAGTCTTAAAGGAGCAGGAGCAGGCTGTCCCCATGTGCCCTAAGACAAACTTGTGGGGAAGAAAACCAGCCTGGCTGAACAGGGAGCTTTTGCTAGGACTCAGGAAAAAAAAATAGTTTACCACTTTTGGAAGAAGGAGCAGGGGACTTGGGAAGAGTACAGGGATCTCAATCTGTCCCCTGTTGTAAAAGATAACAAAAAGTATTTTTACAAGTACATTAACAAGAAAAAAAGAGCCAAGGAGAATCTTCATCCTTTATTTTATGTGGCGAGGAGAGTGCAATATTGCCATCAGAGATAAGGAAAAGGCTGAGGTACTTAATGCCTTCTTTGCCACAGTCTTTATTAGTCTAACTAGTTATCCCTAGGGTCTTCAGCCCTGTGAGCTGGAAGACAGGGATGGAGAGCAGAATAAAGCCTCCACAATCCAAGAGGAAGAAGTTAACAACGTGCTATGCCACCTGGACACACAAAAGTCTATAGGGCCAGAGGGGATCCACCCGAGGGTACTGAGGGAGCTGGCAGAGGAGCTTGCCAAGCCACTCTTCATCATCTATCAGCAGTCCTGCTTAACAGGGGAGGTCTCAGATGAGGAGGCTGGAGGCTTGCCAGTGTGACGCCCATATACAAGAAGAGATGGAAGGAGGATCAGGAGAACTACAGGCCTGTCAGCTTCACCTTGGTGCTGAGGAAGATTATGAAGCAGTTCATCTTCACCAGGCATTTGCAGGACAACGAGGTCATCAGGCCCAGCCAGCATGGGTTCATGAAAGGTAGGTCCTATGAGCAGGTGACAAGCCTAGTGGATGAAAGAAAGGCTGTGGATGTTATCTATCTGTACTTTAGCAAAGTCTTTGACACTCTCTCCCACAGCATTCTCCTAGAGAAGCTGTCAGCTCATGGCTTGGACAGATGTACCCTGTGATGTGTATAAACTGGCTGGATGGCTGAGTACAGAGAGTTGTGGTGAATGGAGTTAAATCCTGTTGGCGGCTGGTCACAAACAGTGACCAGGCCTGTGACCAGGGATCAGTCTTGGGGCCAGTTTTGTTTAAAATCTTTATCAATGACCTGGATGAGGGCAGTAAGTTTGTAGACGACACCAAACTGGGCAGGAGTGTCGATCTGCTCGAGGGTAGGAAGGCTCTGCAGAGGGATCTGGACAGGCTGGATCGATGGGCCGAGGTGAATTGCATGAGGTTCAACAAGGCCAAGTGCCGGGTCCTGCACTTCAGTCACAACAACCCCATGCAACGCTACAAGCCTGGGGAAGAGTGGCTGGAAAGCTGCCCAGCAGAAAGGAACCTGGGAGTACTGGTTGACAGCTGTCTGAGTATGAGCCAGCAGTATGCCCAGGTGGCCAAGAAGGCCAACAGCATCCTGGCTTGTATCAGGAACAGTGTGGCCAGCAGGAGTAGGGAAGTGATTGTGCCCCTGTACTTGGCATTGGTGAGGCACTTTGAATACTGTGTGCAGTTTTGGGCCCCTCAATACAAGAAGAATGTTGAGTTGCTGGAGCACATCCAGAGAAGGGCAATGAAGCTGATGAGCGGTCTGGAGCACAAGTCTTATGAGGAGCAGCTGAGGGAAATGGGATTGTTTAGTCTGGAGAAGAGGAGGCTGAGGGAAGACCTCATTGCTCTCTACAACTACCTGAAAGGAGACTGTTGGTTTCTTCTCCAAAGGAACAAGTGATAGGATGAGAGGAAATGGCCTCAAGTTGCATCAGGAGAGGCACATGACCACATGAAAACAGTCATATAAGGAAATATTTTAAAATTGTGTTACCGCTGAGCTCCTAATAAGAAATTTTAATGGTATATGTCATTTTTTGAATGACTTTGTGCAATTCCCCATTATTCCTTTATGGGTGAGCCCATGCAAAATAGAGGAGGGATTATTATTGTTGTGCTGCTAACATCAACCCTTATTTCATGACTATTATTGCAGAGATTATTCATCATCAGTATTATGATGATTTTAATGAGTTTAAAAAGACCATTCTTTCTCTCTTCCTCAGCTTTCTTCTATCATCATAAGCCTCTTGACATTTACAATTTCTAGACAGTTGATTTAAAGTCTAACAGAGATGGAAAAATTCCTTATTAAATCAGATGAATGCAAGCCTGTGTTTTCTGATTTATAGTCACTCTACAATGCTGCAAAATAAAGCCTTTGCTTTCATCCATATTCCTTTTGTTTTTGTTTTTGTTTATTTGTTGGGGTTTTTTTTGTATATGTTCTAAAAAGTGAACAAGGTACAATCCCCTGAAAGTGTTCTTTTTCCTTTTGGTATGGGCTGAGTAGTACGAGTGAGCCTCTTAATTTACAGGCTGTTGTCGCAATGTTTTTTAATGTTTCTTTAAATATTTTTTAGAAACAGCCTCCTGTGAGGATGGAGGTGGCAACCCAAGAGTGTCAGCACTGTGTGTAAGGTAGGTTTTAAGAGCAGCTGCCATGGTCCATCACAGGGGATGTACAGAACCCAGCTTGGCCCTTGGCTTTGTGTAAAAGTTGTTGGGATCACACAGCTGCAAAGATGAGGTGCAAACAGAGCAGCATGCACCATATGTGTGCCATTATTCAATATCTTAAAACCACTTTCTGCAAGTGTACAGAGATGAGTGCAGATAAAAGCTGAGATCGTGGCACAGACCACATGATCCACACTGAGCTGTCTGGTACCAGAGGTACCACTGAAGAAACACCATGCACAGATGTCCCAAGTAGAAAGGTAAGAATTTTCCTCTCTTTCACAGGAAAAAAAACCCCACTATTAAGGCTTCACTTCTTCACATTTCCAAGGACAGTCAAAAATGCTCCAGGAAAACATGTTTTAAGACTTCGTGTGGAAGAGCCATTCACAAACTACAGCTGGCATGGGCTCTTCCTTGGTACAGAAGTATTATTTAGGCATTGATTATATGTTGTTTTGACTCAGGATTGTTGGCTTTTCCTTTGTTTAACTGCAGCTGAATGCAGAGCTGTGGGAACAAGGAATGGCCATACAGTTTACATATGCTTGGGGAAAGTGCTAATTGTCGATTTTCAGAAAGGCATGTGAAGGATCACTTATCTTTAAGTCTGGTCAAAAAATGAAAACAACAATTAATTGACAATTCAAAGGTTGAGAGTTACTGTAGGGCCATAGGTCTTTATGTGATGTGAAAGTGAGTGCCATCTTCAGAAGTTCATGTGAAAGGCCCTGGGAAATGGGCCAGATCTTGAGAGGCTGGTTTTATTGAGAAGAACAGACATAGTCACATCAGACGACCATGTGTGTTAGTGAAATCAGTGCTTTCCTTGCTCTACCCTTGTGTATATGCAAGTATTTGCTGCAGCAAAGCAGCATACAAAAAAATAATCTAGGAAATGTTAAAAATACAGAAATGGCAGTGCTGGCCAGTCAGCAAGTCCATTTCCAAGCTACTGGAGGCAACTGCATTTTAATCCTTAACATAAAGCGATGAGCCATCTTAGAAATAGTTCCCTTCTGCCCTTTCCTTCCTGCACTATCCTTCTGAGAAGGCAGTCTGAGGCCTGCACTCCTTTACAGGTTAAAAATCTTATTTCAATTTTTATTTATTCATGACAACATATACTGCCATGGCAATTGCGTGTCCAGTAATGTCCTGCAACTCAAGTAGCTATTTCCCTCCCTGGGCTGTGTTGTGAACACATATGATTGTTAGAAACCATCATATTGCATCTCAGACTAAACCTCCTTCTCACAAGATAGATTTTCTGTGCCCTGCATCCCTGTGAAGCCTGCTTCTGCTTCAATTCTGAGTGTTCCTCTCCTGAAAAGAAATGACCAGGAGAGTACGCAGCAACTTGCTCTGTTTAATTTTTTTTTATTTTCTGCTCTACTGGTCACCAGTTTCCCTGATCACTGACTGCACGGCATTTTAAGACTCTTGCTTGGGTCAGCTCTGCCCCACATTTAGCCTCAGCAGATAATTGCTCATCTGCTGTGATAAAAGATAGAAAATACACCCCACGTCTTCGGCAGCCAAGACACTGTCCTACTTAAAACATGAAAACTGAAGCAAAAAATAGGAACCATTTCCACAAAATAAATCCTATTATACAGAAATGCAAGAGGCAGTCTAACAGTTCCAGAAACATCAGAATAAAACCATGTATGTGTCCACTTGGGAGAAAGCCTAGGTGGTTTTCTTTACTGTCGCTTCCCACCCTAACTCCATACAGAGCCACATTCATACCCAAGAGATTATGATGCAGAGTTTGCTAGACTGTTATGCTGGCTGCCAAATTCACTAATTGAACTCCCTGTGAAGACAAAATCCTGCTTCTATAATCTCACTATGCCTGCAGCAGACTGAGACATCACATACCCAGGCTTACAGGTTTTCCTTGCTGCCTAGCACTTCACACCAAAGTTTGCCATGTTTGTGGCACTGAAAATCAAAAGCAAAGCGCCCGTCGGGACTCAAGGGTCAGTCAGCTCTGGCAGCAATGGGGAAATAGCCGAAGCCAAAAGAAATGGCTAACAATGTGGAAGGAAACTCCTGTGTTTATAGGCTACAATAGCAAAGATTATTGACACAACATATGGGCATTTAGGATACCGTATAAAGTGTAAGATGAGACTAAGGATTGTGATTATTATTTCTAGCACACACCATGTTTTCACATGGTTATATTCCATCTTTTTTTTCCATTTCTGGTCTTGCAGATGGTCTTCCTAGGACCAGGCGAACAAGGCCACAGCAGCATCCCACATGGACAATTAATATAAACTAAAACATACCTTACATGTTTTCCTAGCTTTTAATTCACCTTGCAACATGGAAAACTAGGTAAACTGACTGCAAGGCCAGTGGTTTTCTGCAGCATACCAAGACACTGTGGAGGCCAGCACGAAAGTCTGGAGATCATGACGGGAGATACATGGACTTTTTTTTTAGTGGTTTTCACATCTCACTCACTAACCAACAAGTGTGTGATCTGCGTGACTACAGCAACACTGAAACTACAGCTACAAGCTTTCTGTGTGCTGTTGCTGAGAAACAGATATCTGTCTACACTAGTTTGGTCTTTTAAGAAGGGTGAAGTATGTTTGCAATTTTGAAGCCAGGTTTTCAAATATTGCCAGTTCAGGGCATGTTCTAAAAAAACTGAAGCCTGAGGTTTGTTTGGAAAAGCGAGAAGGAAATGCTGTCATTAAAAAGTGCATGCACATACCGAATGTCTACACAAACATATGGCTACTGAGATGTGTAGGCAAGATCTTTGCCTACATAACTGATTACTACACGAGTGAAAATAAAGACATAGGTGCAGGTTTTTATAAATAGGAGATTGAGATTCTAAGGAGTTGACAAATTGGTCTTTCACGCTGTAGCAGTAAATACAAGTAATCCAAAGATGCTTGAAATGCAAGTGCCACCTAGGCAGTCCCTTGGTCCCTCTGCAAAAGTCTGGGGACAGGCACAGACATTTAAGCACAGCTTCAGACAGAGAAGGACCTGACTGACATCCCACCATGAGAGCTTGCTGTGGAGAGGACTGCCAGTTTTAGCCTTCGCAGAGCTGCAGCTGATGTCCTGGCCTCTCCTTGGTGGCCCCATCAACAAGGTTGATCCTGGAAAAATTACATTCTCTTGGCTTGTTTTACCTTTTTTTTCATTGTTTACTCATCTTACCAGTGCTGCTCTGTAACATATTTTCCCTCTTCTCCCTCTAGCCTTGTTCTTTAATCTTTATTCAGCAAATATGCGTGAGATCATTTCAGATAGATAACAATCTAATTTTAAGGAACAGAGGGAGAGAGGCAGAGAGATAGAGAGAGCAATCCACTCACAAGTCAGGTTGAAATGGAAGAGGCTTGCTGATAATCAGGGTAACATCGAAGCCCTGGATCTAGTCTCAAAGTATTTTAATGTAGGTTGCCTGTAGTTGCAGGATAAAAGAAGACATTTGCTTTGTATCTGCAGAAGTGAGTTCATGCTAGGATTATTTGCCTCACTGTGTTTTCATGCATCTTTCTACTCCTTTTTTTTTGTCTGTCTCAGGCATAATTACTAGATGTGGTAAACAAAGCCAAGCAAAGCAGTAATTCCATCTTGCATCATATTTGTTTTAGAATCACAGTCCATCAGGGGATGTTTTTTTCCTGACCTTCAGCACACTCACATGTTCCTTGCTTGTTATTCCAATGAATGGACATTTGTGCTTGATACATGGCTGTCTGTGGTGCAGCAGCAGAAACAACTAAGCTATTATGAACTCAGGCAATTCCTATGTTGCTTTCAATGCTGTCTGAGAGTATTGGTCCAGGAAGAATTGCTTCAAATGTGAGAAGAGGTTGTAAATTTTCTCTGCTTTTTTCTTCTGACATGCACTTTTTTGCTTATGCTCCTATGCTTCTTGCATAATAAGGTCATCTATTGCCATGTTTCATTTATGAAGAGCCAGGAATATCTTTCAGGCTAAGCCGTACTTTCTGCCTACCCTTTGTTGAATTTACTAGAAAATATTGGTGAGATCTACAGACATATCCTGTTCTTTTCTTCCCTGTGTTTCTTCACTGATATAAGTACACAAAAATCTTCAGATGAAGAGGAATTATCTAAAATGATATTTCTTTTCATGACACATACAAAAGAACTGGGTTTTATATAAATCTACCCTAGGAGTCCTTTGTCAGGATTGGAAATAATATTGGCTGGAATAAAGTGGAGGTCTCTCCTCACACAGTTACATGTTTTCTCCTGGACAAGGAAGTGGATTCGTTGAAACTGACATTTTCGTCAATTGTCCTCAGCAGTTTGCTGGATACTGAAGCTGTGCATTTCATGGAAACATTTAAATACCTACTTAGTGTCCCATACTTCTTCTAAAAAAATTTAAGAGAGGAGAAGGTAATATGAAATAATTTTTTTTTTTTTTTTTGTTAAGAAAGAAAGTAAATAAAATAAGTTGCTAGGCTTTTCCCTCATATAGGCAGGAATGCCTTTATCAACCTTTTGAATTCTTGTTTCTGACATACCATCATTTGTCCTCAATTTTGAGAGTTTCATCTGTCCTGAAGAAAATGGGCAGAATCTTTCCTATTACCCAAGAAGAAGTATTGTAAAATATTCATGGATGCTAGTACACAAAGGCAGAAATATTAAATTGGGCAATTACAAGCCTTGATCAAATTAAAAGTATTCAACTTTCAACCTTTCCCTCATCCAGCAGTACTCTAACATTTGCAAAAACTGAGATGGTAGGAGTATTCCTGTTTAAATTGACCTATTTTTAGACAGGAAAATTAACAAAGAAGCATAAGTGACCTTCAGGCACCAGTGGCACAGATAACAAAAGCCACCACAAGGACTGGCAGCCATTCTGACTTGCATGCTAGTGCATTTGGTTGTTGAGGGGTTTACATCCCATTTTCAAAAGTAAAAGCTTTTACTTTTGGGTGTAAATATTGGAAGATCCTAGACCTTAGGTATTTAGCTTCCTTTCTACCTGAGATCCTAGGTGTTTAGGTTCCCTGACTTTCTAAATGAACACCATGTACCCAACTGCTTTCAAGGGTTTAGATATTACAGTGCTTTTGAAAACTGCACTTCCCATCTCTTTCTGTAGCTTAACAAAGCTAACATGCATATAAATGAAGCCAGGGTTGGATGGGGAGTGTGATGAGCTGCTGTTACATCCAGCATTGAAAGAACAAGGCAAGTCTACTCAGGAAGAATTACTATATTTTTACACTCGCTTTCATTCAGATTTGCAATGAAAACGAATTGTATTCAAATTCTTTGGAAAGTGGAACAGAATTGTATTTTGAGTCCACAAATGTGACAAAATTCACCAAAAAAAGATTCCACAGCTGGAATTTTCTGACTGAAAGACTCCTGCAGTGCAATGACTTCCTTATGCATGAGCAGCTGTGTGCAAGTCATGAAAAACTGGTGATGAAAGATGTCCCAAGATAATAACTTGGACTGCGTTCCCTATGTTCAAGACTGGATTACTCCACAGTTTTCCTGTGTGGCTTCAGGCAGCCCAGGTTTCTCTCTGTGTCTAAGTTTCCTACCTCTAACAGAGGGATAAGAGCATGTCTTTTTCACACAGGGTGCGTGCTGCAGGTAAGTGCATTAAAGGTTATAGAGTCTTTGAACACTAGAGTATGGGGAAGATGTGCTTAAAGCTTCACTGAGGAGGAAGTAGTTAAGAAAGTGTTTGGAGAACAGGATGCATAATCACTTTATACTCTCTTTTTTCTCTGTCTAACATCACATAGAAAATTGCTTTGGTAGTATTTTGGGCTCTTAGTGGCGGACTTGTAAAAATGTTATTTTATGTGGTTACTTTTCACTTCCACTTTTATGGGATTGTACTTAATTACCCTCAGCCCTGTGCAAAAAAAAATAATGGAAAGTCAGAGATTTCAAAGTTTTCAAAGTAACTTCTTTTTTTTCAAAGTAGCTTTTATGTATGTAACACACGTCTGTGTAACATGAGCATGAAATTTATACATATAACATAAAATTCCTGTTTCTCGCTACCTGGAATACTGCTGGTGAATCAAACCTTGTATCTGTTAGCTGTCTAAGAGTGAGGATTGCTCATTGCATCCTTCCCAGACAGCTGTGAGAGCAAGGAGGGAAGGAAGAAAAGGAGGATAGGAAAGAAAAGGGGAGTGAAGCTTAACAGGAGCACAGAAGATGATTCTCAAATTGGTTAAAAGGATAATGTGTTGTGCTGGGAGACTGGTGTCTCTTTTTTGAAACTTAGCAGCTGTTACAAGCTCCTTAGAGATTTGGCTGTTAGATATAGCCTTTGTGGAGGCAGACCAGTGGACAGAGTACAGGTGATGCACTTGAAGGGATATAATTAATGAATGTATCACAGGGCACTGAAATCTCTAATATACATAACCTGAAGTATACGTGAAGATATACACATCTATTTATGTGCAGCAGCACATGTATGAATTCTTTTCTAGAACCTACACAAATCAGACACTCAAATTTCACTTGCATTTAAGCATACAATCCAGATACACAAAACTATGTAATATAACCTCATTTTTTTCCCTAATGAAAATATTTCAATGCCAGTATTGTTCTTTTCACATTATCAGCTTTGTGGTTTTTATCTACATGGGTCACTTTTGCTTGAATTCTCCTCTTGTCACGCCAATTATTAGCATCATCCATGATTATAAAGTATCTCTGATTATAAAATAAAGTAATAAAGACAAAAATTAGTAAGACTGCCTAGAGTGAATTTATAATTTATTTAAAGTGCCAAACTGTCCATTTAACCCTTAACAATGTTCATTTTCTTCAGGATGCAAGCCTTGTCTGTGGTTAGAAAAGCTATGAATTTAAATAACCTTTAGCAGCTTAAGAAATGAATAATTTGATAGGTATATCAGGCAAGAAGTTGAAATGACATACTCCTCCACATCCTCCTAGAGGAATTCATTGCAGGCTTTCTGCCAAAATTACAATGGGAGTGGAAGGTAGTTACTAAATAAATAAACAAACCCTGAAGGACTCAAACCATAAACATTTCTTGATTTGCCAAATACTACCATTGAGGTGGATTCAGAAATAGAGTCCCTGCTGTCCCCTCATTTCCTCCCTCTGTGTCTTGCTCTGGAAATTAAAGAAGTCTGAAAAAAAGGGCCTTTTAAGATCTTATCAAAATGAATATTTAATCTGATTCAGATTAAATCAGTGGAGCTGTTAGCACCTCTCTAGCCAGACTTTATTGTTTTGTAAAGCCTAATGCTTACTTTAATATTTGTGCAGATATGGACAACCTTGCTAACTCATTTTGATTGACAGACCGAGCAGGGGGGCTTTTGGGAGAGGAGGGGAGCAAATCCTTTCCCCGGGCTGCCTCCTGGGAAAACAGGGAAGCCTTGTCCCTGTGGTCCCAGAGGCAGCCAACTCTGTTGTGCCTGGCTCAGACCTGCATAGCCCAGCCATGTCTGTGGAGGTTTGCACCCCAGGGTCCCTGAGGGGCTTGCGGAGGTCTTGCAGTGCAGAGGGAGTAAGACTGAAATATCTCTGTCATCTGCTGAGGCTCTCTGCAGTGGGGTGCAGGCAGGACTTGTTTTTGAATGCAGAGGACAGAGCAGCTGATGCCTGTGTGCAGGATATTTGGAAAAACCTCTGCAGGCAGATCTCCTCTTGAAAGTTGCTTTTCTCTTCATCCCAGACATAGAGAGGCTTGTGCACAAGTGATTGCAGTGGAGACGAGGTTTTTCATACAGAGCTGTAGAAGCATCACAGAAATCTCCTTTTCATCCAGCAACAGGAAGGAGAAGGGGAGAATCTCAGTCTGGGGAATCTGACATGCCACAGGGCAAGATGGCAGCACTGTCCGTGAGGCAATGGTGGTGTATGCACACTCTCAGTTTACAGGGTGTTCAGTTTTTCATAGGCTTTATAGGAGAGTAATAAACTCTTAGCTCCTGTCTTGTTCACCTTTGTCTTGTGCTGATAGGAGATCTCAGCCTCTTGAGCTAAGTAAAATAGCAATGATGCTCAACAAAGGAATACTGACTTGCTTTTAGAATCACAGAATCACAGAATCTTTTCTGTTGGAAGGGACCTTTAAAGGTCATCTATTCCAACCCCCCTGCAATGAACAGGGATGTCTCCAATCAGATCAGGCTACTCAGAGTCCCATCCAACCTGGCCTTGAGTGTTTCCACGTTTGGGGAATCTACCACCTCTCTGCACAACCTGTGCCAGTGCCTCACCACCCTCATTGTGAAAAAAAATTTTCTTTATATCTACTTTGGATCTACCTCCATCTGTTTTGAAACCAGTACCCCTTGTCCTATTGCAACAGGCCCTGCTAAAGAGTTTCTCTCTGAAGCCAGATAGATTATGTTAGTTGGTCATTTCTTATCTACTAATTCTGTAACCCCATCATAGAAGGCCACCAAATTGGTCAGGTATGACTTGCCCTTGCTGAAGCCGTGTTGGCTGTCACCAATCATCTCCTTATTTACCATGTGCCTTAGCACGGTTTCCAGAGGATCTGCTTCATGACCTTGCCAGGCACAGAGGTGAGACTAACTGGCCTGTAGGTCCCTAGGTCTTCCTTAGTTCCCTTTTCAAAAATTGGGGTTATGTTTCCCCTTTTCTGGTCAGTAGGAAGCTCACCGGATTTCCATGACTTCTCAAATATGATGGACAGTGGCTTGGCTACTTCATCCGCCAGTTCCCTCAGGACCCATGGATGCATCTCCTCAGGTCCCACAGACTTGTGCACCTTCAGGTTCCGTAGGTGGTCTTAAACCTGCTCTTCTCCTACAGTGGGCAGTTCTTCCTTCTCTCAGTCACTGCTTGTGCCTTCTGAGACTTGGGTGGTGTTGCTGGAACCCTCATCTGTAAAGACTAAGGCAAAAATGTCGTCTGCTACCTCAGTCTTCTCCATGTTCTGGGTAACTAGGTCTCCCGTTCCCTTCCAGAGAGTATCCACATTCTCCCTGGTCATCCTTTTATCCCCGATGTACCTAAAGAATCTTTTCTTGTTGTCCTTGACATCCCTGGTCAGATTTAATTCTCTCAGGGCTTTAGCCTTCCTTCCCTGATCCCTGGCCACTCAAACAATTTCTCTGTATTCCTCCCAGGCTGCCTGTCCTTGCTTTCACCCTCTGTAGACTTACTTCTTGATTTTCAGTTGGTCCAGGAGCTCCTTGTTCATCCATGCAGGCCTCCTGGTGGTTATACCCAACTTCCGCTTTGCTGGGATGCATTGCTCCTGAGCTTGGAAGAGATGATCCTTGAATATTAACCAGCTTTCTTGGGCCTCTCTTCCCTCCAGGGCTGCCTCCCATGGCACTTTGCCCAGCAGATATCTGAACAGGCCAAGTCTGCTCTCCCGAAGCATAGGGTAGAGAGCTTGCTGTACTCCCTCCTCGCTGCCCTAAGGATCTCAAACTCCACCATTTCATGGTCACTGCAGCCAAGGCTGTCCTAGAGCTCCATACTCCCTATCAGCCCCTCCTTGTTTGTGAGAACAAGTTCTGGCATAGCACCTCTCCTCATTGGCTCCTCTATTACTTGCAGGAAGAAGTTATCATCCACACATTCCACCAGCCTCCTGGATTGTCTGTGTCCTGCTATGTTGTCCCTCCAACAGATATCAGGGTGTTTGAAATCTCCCATGAGGACAAGGGCTTGTGACTGTTAGACTGTTCCTCTCTGCCTATAGAGGGCCTGATCTGCTTTGTCTTCCTGGTCAGGTGGCCTGTAGCAAACCTCCACTGTAATGTCCCCTGTCCCTGCCCTCCCTTTAATCCTGACACATAAACTCTCAGCTGGCTCCTCACCCATCCCCAAGGATGGCAGAGCTCCATGCACTTCAGCTGGTCGTTTGACATAGGGTGTGACATATCCCTATATACCTCCAAGTCATAGGAGCCATCCCACCACGTCTCCGAGATGCCAATAAGGTCACAGTCCTGCAGGCGTGTGCACATCAATAGGTCTTCTTATTTTTTTCCCATGCCATGTGCATTAGCATAGAGGCACTTAAGTTGGGGTCCCCTGGAAGTCAGCTTGCTGGCTGGAGCGGCTGGAATTCCCTTGAGCTGCATTCTAGGTTCTCTTGTACTTACCTGCGATCCTTTCTCAGGTTCTGGGCACCTGTTGGTGGCACTGGCGGCATACTGACAGTGGTGGGCTGGATCATGCTTCTCCTCCCCCGGCAACGCTAGTCTAAAGCCCTCTTTACCAGCTTTTGCTGTTTTTTTCCAGCTGAAACTTCAGTGTAAAAAACATATCATATTTGTTTATGTTTTCAAAGACATTTGCAGTTTTCAGTGAAAACCCTCAAACAAAGAGATACTTGGTTGTCAAACACATTTTTGTCAAACTTGGGATGTTGCCATGCATACATTTTGTGCTGCACACTTTCTGGCTTCGCCCATTTTCAAACAAAAGAGGAGAAGAAAAGGAGAATATCAGATAATGTTATATTAAAAACTTGATTTTATATGCAATTCAGTTTCAGTAGAAGTTTTTAACTAGGTGTAGTTAGACAAGGCTAACCAGTTTTTACTTGGATTATACTGAAATTCTGTTTAGGTACTGGGATGGTTCAAACTTGCTGATGGGAATTTTGTATTGTTTTTGGCTGAACATATTGAACAATCCTTTGGGATGAGTGGTTCGTGAACTGTCTGAAGGGAAAGGTCTGGTAGTTCATAGCTAGCAGGTCAAAGCTTTCAGTGGATATTGACAGGTGTGAAGGAAGAGGGATAACATGGGGAAAGGTTGTGAGATTAAAGTCAGAAAAAAATGAGGAAGGAATATCAAAAGCTAGTTTGTCACTCGGTATGTCATTTCAACCCAGCATGGCAATACAGTCTCCCTTCACAGATGTCCTCTTTCACCCTGCAGTTCTTGTACTTGTCCCCATGTTTAGCTGGAATTTTCCATTGAATTTGTCCAATATCGCACAGTGAGGAAGTCTGTTGGACCCTATTTTCCTGCTGTTGAACACTGTCTTGCTTTAATCAGAGTACAACCTTCTTTCCTCTAGTAGGTATGGAAGATTTTTCACCTGGGTTTGTGACTGAAACAGCTGCTTACAGCAGCAGCAGCGATAACCTCTTGCCCAATTCTTGCTTTTTCAGCCCTGACAGGTGGTAGCTTCATTTCTTCTTTAAGTCCTCCTGTTATGGCCCTACCTCCTCACAAGTCGAGTAGATGTGTGGTTTCAAGTCAGCATCACTTGCTGCTGCTAATATGAACAGTGTTCATGGCAAGACTACTGTTAAGAAAGACACAGCAATTAATTATGCATTAGAGACGAACGATGTGCACATTTGGAAAAAGGTGAGAAGAAGCTAAGTGACTGGTTATAACCAAACCTTTCCTGTAAAGGCCCTTTTTCTCCTCTTTCTCTCTCCGGGGCCAGCAGTGTGGCACACCAAACTGCCACGACAAGGGAGCTGGGCTGCTGGGTACCATCCCACTCCCTACTCCTGAAGGAGAACAGCACCCAAGGCAGACAACTGTAAATCCTTGCTCTTCCCCCAGAAGTTCTTGTCGTCATCACTCTTACAAACATCTCCATCCTTGTTTCCAAAAGTTCCTTTTAATTACAAGTGTTAATCCATCTGACATCGCCTCTTGCAGAAGACAACACAAAAACTTCTACATAAACAAAAAGCTTTATCTAACATCTCATAAAATCCATCTTAAGCCAGGGAGGAAGGGCTCATTCTCATGCTAATATGTGGCTTTCTTATAGGCTAATACTTTCACCTGAAGGCTTTCTTTTTGACCTTTGTGGTCTTTGAATCTGAGATGCTGGGCTGGGGCATGACAGAGAAGGTGCTAATACTACACCCAGTCCTCTCCCTCCTGCACCATAATTACAAGGAAATTAAATTTAAACCCACTGAAAAGTGTTGTGAGATTGTCTTCTCTTTTTTTTTAATAAATATGTTACAGACTCAGTACGTTGCTTGTGGATACTCTCTATTTCCTGATTCTCCTAACTTTCAACAGATCTATTGAATTCACGCTACGAGTCATTTCAGTTCATGAAACAAACTTGTAAGTGGTATGTTCAATGTAAGGAGATTAAAAAAAGTTGATGCAAGAAAAGCCTTATGGATAAATGCACATATTTTATCCAGCCACACTGGCAGCAACAGGAATTGGGTCAAGTGTCGAACTGCAAAATTTTCTTCTCCCCTAGATACATTTCACATAACTTTGTTGGCCAAAGTTATCCTGGAGATTTTGTTGTTTGGTGGAAAGCTTGTTGTGAACCTTGAAAAGAGTTTTAAAAAATAGCTCAGGCTCACAGAGAAAGAAATTCCGGTGTAAAGGTTCAGCAGAACTCGTAGTCATTTAAGTGAGGAAAGATTTACTCAGAGCCCATAAGGCAATCTTTCTACAAGCAGTGTCTCTAGCTCTATCATGAGCTCTATAGGTAGGCACGTGGATATATAGGTCAGCTCACACAGGGTATTGCTTGCATTGTATCTGGAGACAGGATTGCCAGCCCAAGAAAGTTTAAAGTAGTTCACTTAGCTAAGAATAATAACAAAAAGAGAGCAAAACTGACTTTGGCGCGGGTTGGCAAGCAGAGCACGTTCCCAGGCGCCCCAGGCTTGTTCAGCCCAGCTTTGAAGTTCAGACTCCTTCCTGCTACTGTTACCTGGCTCGGATAGATTAGCAAAATTTCTTTGCAGCTTCCAGTTTGCTTCCCAGACCCACACTCCCAGTTAAGCCTTATACATGAGGGTGAGTAGACGTCATAAAAAATATACTCTGTGAACCAGCTAGACAGACTAAAAATGCCTTATGCTCTAATTTTATTATTTTAACATGATCAGAGGTAAGAGTTGCAGAAATATTTTGGAAATAGAAAATAAGGTTAAACAGAAGTCTGTACAGCTTCTTTCACTCCTTCTCATGGTTGAAAACTGAGCTGTGATTAAAACTTTGCTGCAAGACAAAGCATGATGTTTTCAGTTCTAGCCTCTGCATGGGTCAAGTTTATATTAAAACTAAGACAAAGCCAATGTGCATCCTGCACAATGTAAGAGTCAATGTTTGAAATAAAGTTAGAGAGTTCATAATGAGAACGAGCTGACACTTTCCACACGAACCTTTGAAGTTAAAGACATGCAACTCAAGGAAAGGAATCTTTATCAGAAACTGCTTGACACAGTCATAAAACTACTGGAAAGACAAATTATTTGACAAGTCCCTTTTCAATACTTTTTAAGAAAAGTGCACAGTCAAAGGGCATTTTTCCATTATTTGAAGCCAGCAGCTGAAGTGAGTTAGGTGCTACAGGTTTTTGGAAGAAACTGCAGCAGATACATTGTGCTAGATCCTGCTTAAGTACAGTGATATGTATGAATCTTTGATCTTTCAAATATTGTGGGATCAAAGTATTCACTGTTTTGGATATAAATCTGTGCTAAAATCAACTGATTATAGCTCTGACCATGGAAAAGAACCTGGTACAAATGACTTTGAACTCATGTCACTCCAGGTAGCCTGTGCACTTTTGAGTTAATTAACATCTCTTTGAACTTAATTTCTTTCCCGTTGCATGGTCTGGAATAAATATCTGTTACTAACAATTTATTTAAAACTCATTTGAGTATTAGAATGTAACAGGCCGAGGGAGAGACACGAACAGAAATGTGTTGGTGTGTGTACTTGCTCTCCTTACCACTCTTAATGTATATTAAAAAAATCACATCTAGCACCCTGGTTCCCAATTATTCTTAAATGACAATGCTTCTTCCTAAATTAAGCACTCACAGTAGCATGAATTTATTAATAACAGTAATGAAAGCACAAGAAAATTCTGCAATGGGTCATTCTTGTTATCAGTGCTTATATGATCGTATAAAAAAGGGAGTTTGAAGTTTTAGAGGGAGGGAGGAGGAATTGCTTGCTTATCTTTAAAGGGAAATTCCCATGAAAAATTTAGGCCAAAGTTGTACAGCAAAGAGCTCTGGATATAGCGTTTGAAGGCAGGATACTTACCAGACTTTTGGACCCTGTGAAAATTTTTATCATCTCCAGTCAATGAACAGAAATGTTACACTTCACAGATTTGTTTTTCTAAGTCCAAGTAGTGGAATACTAGAAATACGTAATACAAAGCAACTGTAATGACCCCTCAGCACAAGATTTTCCCTCTGTTTTTCAGGCTGTCCTGTTTCTCTAAGGAACACTAGCTCCAAAACTCCACCCCCTCATCCTGCCTTCCAGGTGGCTCAGGACTGCCAGGTCCATATCTGCCTTCTGCTGAGTAACACCAGAGACACTTCCCACAGTTGGCATGGTCTCCTTCTGCAGCATGCAGGTAAGTGAGAAATGTTTTTGGAGCACTGACCCTTTTCTGATCGGTACAGTCCTTGCCAGCACTGCTAGCTTAATCTTTCAGATTGCTCTTGTCATGCTCTAGCATTTCATACTGAATGCTACCTGAATATGGACTTTTCTTTAGGGAGTTTCTCTCCAGAACAATCATAGACTCACCGAACAGTTTGGCTCGGAAAAGACCTTTAAAGGCCATCTAGCCCAAGCCTCCTGCAAGGAGCAGGGACATCTCCAACCAGATCAGGTTGCTCAGAGCCCTGTCCAACCTGGCCTTGAATGTTTCCAGGGATGGGGCCTCTACCACCTCTCCGGGGAACCTGTGCCAGTGCTTCCCCACCCTCGTTGTAAAAAAAAAAATCTTCCTTAAATAGTATTTCCCATTTAACAGCTTCTGTTTCTAATTTCACTGTTCCTCACTATTTCTTCAAAACAGTGTTCAATGAATGGAACAAGACCTAATCTTCCGGAGTGAGCTGAAGTATATGACTTTGAGAAGCATGCAGCTAGCAAACTCTGGGACTCGAAATATGTTTGCTGAACAGACATATAAAACAAGACTCATATCTGAGCTGCTCATTGTATTCAACATGTCTCTGCTGAAGAAGAATATTGCACTCAAAAGAAGAGGCTCATAGTGACTCTCTGAATAAGTCAGTTCATGAGTTTGAGGAACAAGCAAAAAAAAGATGAGTTTTCTCCGGCAAAACATTTATTGCTTGAACCTTATGGTGTTAAGATCTTGCCTCATGTAAAACATTGACTGACCGTTGCCCTAAGTTTTTCTACAGAAAATTCATCTATGTGAAGGCAGCATATTCCATTTCATCTTCCATGTGTGTCTGTGGTTCCTTAAAGATATGCACAGTTAAAGAAAGACTGAAGTGCTTATTTGCCCAGAACAAAAATTACTTCAGCTCTCAGCTCTGTCAACAAAGTCAGGGGAGAGCAATTAAGCAGTCAGGGAAAGGAAAAAAAAAAAAAAAAAAGCCATGCAATATTTCAGTCTAGAGCTTCATAAACAAGCTGTTAAATATATGATTCATGTACCTCATTCATCTACAACTGTTCACACTATGCCGACACACTTCTGTAACACTAAATAAATTAGTAGTGCATTTGGCATTTGTAAGTTTCCTTCCTCATGCTGTCTCTGCCATATCCCCTCGAAAGACAACGTCTTCCCAGATTCCCTGCCCAAACACTTAGCTTATTTCATTTTATTGCCTGTCAGGAGATTTCATATATTAAAAGAAAAAAAAAAGATATTTAGATGGAATTTAAACAAACTGAATTATTCAATAAACAGATGTCAAGTGGAAATGCATAATTTATTTTAAATGTAATAGAGTTTTAAGGCTACAGTGCAGTTAAGTAAAAAAGCTTTTCTTCCTTATATCTTTTAAGTTACCAAGTTGCTGCCATCCAACCTAGTAGCAGAGTGGAATAATACATGTTCTTCTTTGAAGAACCATAATGACAAATCTGAACCTCCTCAGGTCTTAGTGGCTTGACTTTCAGTTAAGCTGGTTAACTACAACAGGAATTAATTTAACTTGAGCTAGCAGCTGAAGGTGCACATCCTGTTATTACCAACACCAAGTAGTAAAAGTTTCAATGGATCAAAAGTGTGAGAGAGTGTGTGCACACGTGTGTGTGTGTGTGTGTGTATGAGGGAGAGACGTAGGCAGGCAAAATGGTTAATGCTTTTAAGAGCTTAATGGAAAGTTACAACAGGGTCACAAAGGAACCAAAAGAGAAGCAGTAGGCAAGCTTTTGAAGCCTCTGTATCATCACTGTCTAGAGGGAGGGAGGAAAGAGAACTACAACTCACATGCAGTCAAAACTGTGGTGTGGTCAGCACTGCAGAGGGTTTGAATAGTGGCCTAATTCTTGAATTTGTATGCTTTTGAACAATGGGATGTGATATTTGCATTACGTGTCAATAAAGTACATGCTTTCTGCAGTTCATAAAATATGAGAAGGAGATGTCTCTGGGTAATGAAGAGTGAAACAATGGGTAGTCATCTTGTAGTATGGGCTACAGTAAGAGAAGGTTGATGGTCCATTGAGTAACCAACAAAGTGAATAAATAATGCACCACACAGAGAAATCTGAAATGTTCAATGATAGTTTTGCTTCAGTTGTAACAAACAGATTAATTATGATCAGATTTTTTTAGCATTAATTAATGTTAATAGAGTAGAGTAGGAACCAGAAAAGAGGGGGAAATCCTTAAAAAATATTAAGCTAAATTAGATTGCTTGAGTTATTAGAGCCTGACAAAGTTGACCTTAGAACAGTAAGAGAGGTAGCTGAAGTAATTCCTTAAGCATTAATGATTATCTTCAAGAACTCAAGGAAAAAAAGAAAAAGTCAAACATAATGAGCATGCAGAGAAGAGAAACAGAGATTAGAGGGTACAGAATAGCCTAAATTCACTAGAGGAACAGCCACTGGAACAAATATTTGACTTGTGTATGCACAGAGCATGGTAACTGGGCGAATTACTGTCAATCTGAGAGGAAATACCAATGAAGTAGAGTTTACACTGTCATGAGCTACCACTCAATGCTTTCATAAATCACAGACATGAAAATGAGAAAAAGCTGGATAGACAGAAGACATGTCAAAAAATTTACATTCTCTTAAGCAGATGTCAAACTGAAATTTAGCTAGTAATCTGTTACTGTTGCAAGAAAGGCAAACCTTGATGTAGCATGATGCAGCTGAACCTAAGATGGATGACACATTTGAACCTTCTTGCTTTAGTAATCTTCTCCGAAATATCATTAGCCTTTTCTACTCCAAAGAGTCACAATTTCTTACGATAACCAGAACATTTACCTTTTTGGATGAAGGAATAACTAAAAGTGATTAGATTAGATTAGATTAGATTAGATTAGATTAGATTAGATTTCTTAGAAAAATAAATAGTTTAAAACTGACTTCCCACACCGCCACCATGGATTAGATTCTTGCTGTGTTGGTTCTAGCTAAATCAGGAACTTCCTGAAGGGCAACAGGCTTGTTCCAGCCCTCTGGTCCATGGGAAATCTCACTTTATATACCCTCTGAGGCCTGGCAGTCCTTCCTTGCTCCTCTCAGCACTCCTGCCATGCCTCAGGAGCTGATATTTCCAAACTCCATCCATGCTTCCTCCACTCTGCAGTCTCAGGGAGATCTTCCTGGATTCAGCTGCTCTCCAAGGCAGCAGCAATCTCCTTCTCTTTTCCACAGAGTCACTGACCTGACTGAGGCTTCTGCAAGGAGTGTAAGGCAAGTAGGAAAAAAAAATTAAAGAAATCACTTATCAAAGGTGTTGTAGGTGACACGAGCTAATTTTTCTGCTTTACTCAGCCCTGGCAATGCATCAGCGGGAGAATGCACTCCACCTTTGGCACCGAGTTTTAAGGTAGTCCTAGGCAAAGTAGAGAAGGTTAAAAAGAGCACAACAAAAAGTGAAGAGGTTTAGAAAGTGTGATGTTTAAGTAAACAATGAAAAGATTTCCTTACACATAAGAAAATAATTGAAAAGAAGTTATTATAAGAGTTGCCAAACATTTGAAAAGTTCATGAGTTCCTCTCTATGGTTATAGAGAAAAGGATAAGATGCAAAATCATTATAGAAATATTTATCTGGAAAAAAAAAGATTTTACGTTGAAAAGTAAAGTATCAAACAATTTACCTATGAGTGTTTCAGGGTCTCTGACACTTTTTAAAGTAGAAACTTTACAACCCTAGCGATTCTATGATTCCATGATGAATACTTGTCTTGGATACTCTAGTTATATTTAATCCTTGCCTAAAGCAGTGCATGGTTTACATGAGTTCCTCCCTTTTCAGCTCTGTACTTTCATGGTCCCATGAAAAACATGCAACTTCGGTGACCCAAGCAGGAAGACTCACCTGGTTTAAATTCCCACCTGCCTGGGCATCAGCTAGAGAGCTTCATCTTTCTCCTGCTTATACTTGAACAGGGTTTCTCTCTGTCAGAAGAAATGCTTTATCCAAGGACAAATAGTGGAACATTAATTCTTCTCTGAAACATGGTTGCTATTTCTTAGAAATCAGTTGTCATAAATGACAAACTAGCTTAAATTGGCTGTTGCTCTGAACTAAATAGTAATTCTTTGTGGGGGGTTACAGTGAGCTTCTCTGATGTCAGGTGAGTGACAGATACGTGACTTGTACTTATTCATACAAGTTCATCACCATTTTTTTTTGTTGTGTATTGTCTCTGATAAGTGGATCAAGCTATGTCAAAGTGATGTTTTTCTTAGATAACCATTTCACTTTGGCCTGTTTTGTCAGTTTGACAATGGCACTAATTGGATCTGAGAAGACTTGAGCTTCTCTGTGCGACAAGTGAAACAACCCAGAGAAATGCAGTGCTGCTCAGTGGCCACATCTCCTTTCTGATGACCCCTGAGTTGCACCATAGAAGACTGCCTGCATGTCTTCGTTCTCCCAGGTGTTAAAGAAGACCCCCCTTTGCCTCAGACACATCCATGTCCATATCCATGACACTGGTTGTGGCATTCCTAGGAGCACTACCATTTCCACAGACCGTGACAGCACCTGCTGCCATTTGCCTTTCTCCTGAGATGCAATGCCATGAGCTGCAGCACCACCCCACCATCCTGCTGAAGAGATACCGCCGTGACTCTGCACAGAGAGCAGCAGGCAGAGCAAAAAAAAAAACCTAGGATGGGATGAGAGACACTTGCAGTCTGAGGGCTGTCACTTTCCAATGTCTCTGAAAGAGCAGCCTTCCCTTCTGCCTGCAGTGCACACAGTGAACACCTGTTGATCTCTTCCCACCTAAAAGTCAACATAGAGCAAGAGACTATACCTGGATCTATCCTCAAGTCTCCAACTTCAGGACATTGCTCTGGTAAACACCCTCTTGCTGGTACAAGTATTGGGCCCGGACACTGATACGTGACTGTTCTGGTTTTGTTTAGTGAGGGGGGGCCTAAGGTGGCAGCTTCTGTAGGAAACTGCTGGAATTTGCTCCCCTTTGTTCAGTGGACTCAGCTGGGCCTAGGCCAAGGCTGAGCCAACTGGTAGCAGAATGTTCTGTGATAACGCCTCTGTGATAACGTATTTAAGAAGGGGAAAACTGGAAAAAAAAAAGAGAAGAGAAGATGTGAAGCAGCTGAGCGGGGGCAGAGAGGGGGAGGCGTGAGCCTTGTGGGCCTTGCAGGCCTCACCCTCTGTCCTCCCACTGGGCAGCTGACTGGGCCCAACTCTGCCCAGCCCGGCTGCATGAAGTGGAGAGGAGATGAGAAGTGAATAAGATATAAAAAGGATCCTGAGAGGCGTCTGCCAGCCTGTTGTGAGGAACAGCTGCAGATGCCAAGGTCAGTGAAGAAGGAGGGGGAGGAGTAATGCGGCTCCTGGCCAAGATTCCCC
>JAAGAY010133134.1:0-42620 GCA_011801015.1 Ardeotis arabs | reverse complement strand
AAAAAAAAAAAAAAAACAAACCAAAAAACAACCAAATAATCCTGGGGTTTTGTTTTGTTCTGTTTTGTTTTTCTCCTTCCACTTTCCCTTCATCTAGCATTGATGACTCAAAGAATATGAGTTCATGAAATGGAAATATTTCTGAGCTGCATGAGTCTTTTGGTGTGTTTTGTGGTTTTGTTTCTTTGCTTTTTTTTGTTTTGTTTTGTTAAAAAGAAAGAAACCCCTAAAAAGCCTTTCTTAAATGGAACTTCTCTAGAACTTCTGGATCACAAAACCAATTCCATACCAGTAAAAGATAAACCCAGCCTCAAATGTATTTTGTCCCTCTCCAGGGACTGTATGGCTCTGGGACTTTTCCACTGCCACGATACCATGTTGAGTGTTCTGCTTCTAAGTAGACGCTGTAAATCTCCTCCAAAGCTCAGTCTACCTCAATTATGCTGCAGTTTTACTTCAGACATCAAAGCAGTGGAGCCTACTGCTTCCCTTGTGTAAATAATTTTCTGCTAGTTTCAACAGAAAGCTGTAAATTGCCCTATCCAGATGAAGCCAGAGGTAGCTCAGAAGATGTTTTTCCGTTTTGTAGGATCAAGGCTTTGGAGGAATTCAGGCTTGTGACAAAATCCAAAGCTCCATGACTTTTGTATGGTGACTGATTTTTCTGCAAATACCTTTAAATGCCTCCAGACTGTAAGCCTTTTCAGGCTTTTTAGAATTGTATCCCTGTACCATCAGATTAACTAGACCTAATCTACTGTGCCATATGGAGCATAGGTTATTTCATCAGAGGAAAGATGGCTTAAAGTTGAAGAGAGTGTGAAGGAAGTTTCCAGGTTGTAAGAGTCTTTGCTCTGAAGAGAGTTTATAAAAAGGATTTAAAAGGATTTGTTTTTTTCTGACCTGACAGGGCAGTGCTCTTCAGTGGTTTCAGCAGTGCTTGAATATTGATGGGGACTAGAAAAGGTTAACAGAAGAAGGGTGCAAAATATCGAGTGACGTAATTTAAAAGCTGGGAACAAGACAGAGATTCTGCAGGAGATGTTTCACACATTATAGCCATCAGATGGCAAGTGAGCCATCCAAAAAAAAACAGGTTAGAGGAAGACTTTACAGTCTTCAAATCCACCTACAGCAGTCAGCTCTACATGGAGCTGCATCTTAAAGCTGTTCAGGAGCTGCAGCTTTTGCAGAATTTATGGGCCACTTGATTAACAAAAAGGACTTCTTTCCTGAGCACCATAAAGCTGTACTCTATAGAAAGCCCAGGTCCTCCCCACTTCAGAAAATACCTTTCCCCATGGTGCTTGGCGATGGTTGCCATTAATGTGGGCAGCTGCCTGTTCATGGGGTTGTGAAAGAAAAGTGTGCAGGTTCACAAGGCCTTAGGTACACGATTACTTATCAGACCTTTTGTTTCCTGGAGCATCAGCCCTCCAGAATGATGTTAAAGCCACTATTGTCCTGTTCTCCCCAGTTCAGGCTGCGGCTCCAACTTAGCCCATGGAAAGGTCTAGGGTCCTGTTGCTGAGGACAGCCTAGCTGCAACTGGTGCAAGGCTGTGCTGACTGCATGGAAAGAACAAATTTCCTATCTTTATTTTCACTGTTTTAACAGACAGAGATTTCAGTCTGGAGAAATTGATGAGTTGGCTGTCCTAGTTTAGCCAGGATGCAAAAGCATTGGCCATCTTTACTTTAGGATGCTCAAACAGATAAAGAAATGGCTCATTAGAGCTTCAAGAATTCTCTGAAGAAGTAGAAGATAAACCAAAATAAACAGAGAGAGACTATCTTCCCTTTCCTGAAGTTCATTTTTCCTTTCTAATCATCTATCTTTCCTTTTGCTTCTTTGGTCTGTGCTGTATCTTAATTTTCTTTCTCTGTAAGTAATTTTACATACTGAAAACTGTATGTGTTTTCAGAATGTATTTAATTTCAGAATGACCTATGCTGCTAGTTTATTGTCATTGTCAGAACACCAAAAATAAAATGAATTGAACAAACTTGATTTCAGAAAGGACTTCGTGACCCATGAACTAGTACTTCTCACATTGCTTGAGAACAGGCTGTACTTACTCTCTTGTCAGCTTGTTGGTTTGAGCTGGTGTGCAGGTAATAAACGTTAACTCCCATCCCTGTGACTAGCTGTACAGGGCATGCTTAAAGATCAATGGTTCTTGACTTTATAATGTGCACTGCATATAATTGCACGGTGTCTTTCAGTAAGCTCTATTTCTAATTTTAGTCTACATGTACTGTTCTCTTGATCACATTGCAATTAAAACAACAGAATAAATTTTAATTTTCAGTAAAAGTGTCAAATATTTAATTAACCAAAATAAAGGAGGAAAATAAAAATAGGAAAAAGATGAAACATCAGCAGAGCAGAGTTGTGATACTTTATAAAAGAAATAACCTGAAGACGTAAGGGTTGGTAGCAGAATAGATTGTGTAAGTGTGTTGGTTTCGTTTAGCGGTGGCACTTCTGTGAGGAGCTGCTGGAAATTTCCCCTTTGTCTGGTGGACTTGGTGAGGTCTAGGGCAGACCTGCTGCTGGCCAGAGCCAAGCCATTTGGTAGCAGAATGTTCCCTGATAACGCCTCTGTGATAACGTATTTAAGAAGGGGAAAAACAGAAACAAAAAAGAAGACAAGATGTGAAGAAGCAGAAGCCAGGGCAGAAACGGGGAGGGCCTCACACTCTGGCTGGGCAGCTGTCTAGGCCCGCAGAAGGCCTGTGCTGGGGCAGCCGTTCCAGAGGGATTGCACCCCGTGGAAAAATGACTTGTGCTTGAGCAGTTCATGAAGGACTGCAGCCCATGGGAGGGACCCCACGCTGGAGAATGGGAGGAATGTGAGGAGTTTTTCCCTAGAGAAGGAAGGAGCCATGGAAAACAACATGTGACGAACTGACAGTTAACGCCCGTTCTGTATTCTCCCCCTGTGCCGCTCGGGATGGGGGGAAGGTTGTAGAGATCATTGAAATGAAGTTAAGCCTGGGAAGAGAGAGGGGTGGGAGGAAGTTGGTTTTGTTCTTTTTCTCATTGTCCTGCTTTGATTTTAATAATAAAAAATAGTTTTCATAGAATCATAGAATTATAGAATCATAGAATGGTTAGAGTTGGAAGGGACCTTCAAAGGTCACGTAGTCCAACCCCCCGGCAAGGAGCAGGGACATCCCCCACTAGATCAGGTTGCTCAGAGCCTCATCCAACCTGGCCTTGAATGTTTCCAGGGATGGGGCATCCACCACCTCTCTGGGCAACCTGTTCCAGTGCTCTACAACTCTCATTGTAAAAAATTTTTTCCTAATATCCAATCTAAATCTACATCCCTGTATTTTAAAACCATTACCCCTCGTCCTGTCACAACAGGCCCTACTGGACAGCCTCTCCCCATCTTTATTGTAGGCCCCCTTGAGGTACTGGAAGACCACTATCAGGTCTCCCCGGAGCCTCCTCTTCTTCAGGCTGAACAGCCCCAACTCTCTCAGCCTGTCCTCATAGGAAAGGTGCTCCAGCCCTCTTAGCATCTTCGTGGCCCTCCTCTGGACTCTCTCCAACTGGTCCATGTTCTTCTTATGTTGGGGGCTCCAGAACTGGACACAGTACTCCAGGTGGGGTCTCACCAGGGCAGAGTAGAGAGGGAGAATCACCTCCCTCGACCTGCTGGCCACACTCCTCATGATGCAGTCCAGGATGCGGTTGGCCTTCTGGGCCACAAGGGCGCATTGCCGGCTCATGTTGAGCTTCTCGTCCACCAGTACTCCCAAGTCCTTCTCCTCAGGGCTGCTCTTGATCTGTTCTCCACCCAGCCTGTATTTGTGCCTGGGATTGCCATGACCTATGTGCAGGACCTTGCGCTTGGCCTGGTTGAACTGCATGAGGTTGGCACGGGCCCACCTCTCCAGCCTGTCCAGGTCCCTCTGGATGGCATCCCTCCCTTCCAGTGTCTGGCACCACACAGCTTGGTGTCATCGGTGAACTTGCTGAGGGTGCACTCTATCCCACTGTCCATGTCGCCGACAAAGATGTTGAACAGGGCTGGGCCCAACACGGACCCTTGAGGGACGTTTTCCCCAAGTCGAGTCTGTTATGCCCATGACAGTAACTTCAAGAATCTCTCCCTGTCCTTATTTCAGACCTTGAGCCTTTTTGTTATATTCTCTCTCCACCATTCCCTCAGAGGGTGGAGGGAGTGAGTGAGAGACTGTAGCTTGATCCCAAGTGGGGCTAAACTATGACAATAGGACATGTATTTGATCTTTTTAGAAAAATTTTGAATATAAATGCTTATAAAGAAGGCTATATTTGGTGGTCAAATAATCTTGGTATGAGTCATAAAATAGAATAAAATCATAGAATCACAGAATAATTTAGGCTGGAAAAAACCCTTAAGATCATTGAGTCCAACCATAAATCTAACACTGCCAAGCCCACCACTAAACCATGTCACTAAGTGCCACATTTACACATCTTTTTAATACCTCCAAGAACGGTGAGTCTACTATTTCCCTGTTTCAATGCTTGATAATCTTTCTGGTGAAGAATTTTTTCCTAATATCCAATCTAAGCCTCTCCTAGTGCAGCTCAAGGCTGTTTCCTCTCTCCTGTAACTTGTTACTTCGGAGAAAAGACCAACACCCACCTTACTACAAGCGCCCTATCAGGGAGTTGTAGAGAGTGATACATTCTGAAGATGTTAGAATAGAAGGAAATTAGGTGTAGTGGTTTAATTTCCATGAACTTAATGTTTGTTAGGTATGAATAAAAGACCAGTTTCCAAGAAAAAGGTAATTTAAGAAGGAACATAGTCTAATCCTTGTGGAAACGGAAACACAAATGTTCAGTAGTGCTGCTTTCTTTACGTCAGTAACCTTCCTTCATTGAGGTCTATAACACTCAGTTTGCAATCCAAAAGGGTATGATGACCCAGTTAACTGTAACACCCTTTTACTCACACATCGTGACACGTGTGCACTTGTCACCCAGGTATGAATTTAATATTTAATTTAGTTTATGAATTCTGTGACCTTCTCATTGTCTTCCTAGCCTGAAATTAAAACTGTCTTATTGGAACACATGTCCTCTGGCTCTATTCAGTTCCCATCACTCAGAATACATCTGGCCCTAGTGTAACTTATCTTGCTTTTTATCAGGGCCAAATTCAGCTTGGAGATTTCCTTGCAGGCACTGTTATGAGATTCTCAGATGGTTTAAGCAGTAGACCTCATCAGAAGTTGTCCATGCTGTGCTGTATAGAATAACTGAGAACCAGTTATGTGCCTGAATTAGAAGGATTGCATTGAAAAAAATCAGACTCCATACAACATCTCCGGTTCATTCACCACATTCTTTAGTGATTAAATTTTTGTGTTTATTTGGACTAGAAAACTATATATTTGTGTGTCTTCTAGACTTGGGCTGGCTCATGACCACAAGTAATACGATATTACAAACATAACATCAGATGTCCAGCAGTAACTCCGGTTAGATGTGGTGTCCTTCTGTTGAAATCTTAATGCAGATTCTTTTCTTTGCACTAAACTTCTTGAACGAATCTGGGGAAAACCTTTTTGTCAGGGCTGACATTTTTTCTTAAAATGAATCCTGCATTTAAACAGTGTAGAAATTGTCATGAATATGTAAAGGCTGGTATCTTTTACATTTGTTTGCATTACTACAATGTTCTAATCTTTGAAACTATTCTGGGCTTCTCTGAATATGAAAGATGTTTTATCAGCCCAGCTACTATCCTGTTCTTTTTTTTTTTAACAACTTTCCCTACCAAACAGTTAAATTCTCACCTCTTTCTCTGACCTTTTCTTACTGAAGTATATTGAACCAGTTGCGGTTTAATGACAGAAGATGCAATAAATTTCAGGATTGTGGCTGGCCTAAAAACACATCCTTCCTTTCTGTCTGCTTTCTTTTTTATAGGAAGTTTTATCTTCAGTGACCTGAATGAATTTTTCCTTTAGAAGCAATGTTAATTTTATATTCTGTAGATAACTTTTCTGTGTGCATGCCAGTGTTTGTGCATTCACATACATGCTGAATTAAAAGTCACCTCTCCTTTGCTTATGATTCTTTTCCAATCATACTTGGGAAGGGGATAGAAAAGATTTCTAGATTAAAATACAGTTATTACCTTTTGATGTAATGGCACAGATTAAAAACTCTTGAATATAGCTGAGTTGCAATAGACACAATTGGAAAAACTTCATCACTCTTGTGCTGTCTTCAAGAGTAGTGATTAATGTACCATTGCAGGATGATATATATGCCCATAGATTACTGTTTGAATTACTGTGCCAGTTTTATGACTTATTATTTGCCAGAGATCTCTGAATTTAAAGATCAGAGAAGAATTAAAGCATTTTCTTTTTCTTCCCAGTGAGGCTTAAAAAAAGAAAATACAAGGAGAAGGATGGAGGGAGACAGATGACTCATTCTGGCCTGAAATTAAGCACCTTGAGTAAAATCAGTCACTTGTCACTGAAGCTTACAAAGACTTGAACACATAATTATTGGAAAACAAATTCGAGGAAGAGATACAAGATGGAGTGTTCTTATATTTACTGAGTATAGTGCTATGTCTGGACATAGGGCTATACATTCCTAGATTTGCTGATATGATTTCAAATATATCTTCTCATACAACAGAGGTTTATAGGGACACAGAAGGAACAAAATGTGTATGCTGTAGAGTTTTTTTAAATACTAATTTTCTGGCCTTTATTACTGTGACAGTGAAGTAGAGGAATACAGAAACAGTTTATGATGACTGGAGCCACTTCTTTGGGGGATGCAGCTCTCTTTTTTCCAGGAGCTGCTGTAGAACAAGCCAGCTGGGATAACGCAGCTCTTCTGGGGAGGAGGGAGTTTGAAGAATTTTGAACTTTGGGATTTGTAATCTGCTTTGGCAAAACTGGCTAGTAACTGTCTCCTGCCAGTGGCAGGGAAATTCAGAGATATTGTGTACCCTTACTTTGTTTCTGTGGTGTTTTGCTCTGGTTGAGTTTTCTTTTACTGCAGGACGTGGAATGGAAAAAAAGGGATGACCTGTGAGGCTGATGGCTTTAAGAAAAAAAAGTTAAAAATCTGTAAAGACACTATCTTGCAAATTATGTCTTTTTAAAATGGATATTTTACTGGAAGGATTTAATGTTTGCTGGGAGAACTGAGGTAAGTTACTAGCACTGTATGTCTCAGAGAAATCAGTTTTTGCAGCTTCAGAAAGTTTAAGTCACTGTGTGGCTACCCATTAATGCTCAAATTATAGCAGGCATGACTGCCGTATTTACTACAGGGTGACATGTTCCAGACTGGCCAGGGCAAATATTCAAGTTCTCAAGAGGGCACCGTGCTAAGATTCAGCCAGTTCCCTGAATCATGTCCGGAAAATGAGAGTTCAGAGTGTAGAACTCTGTTCAACTTCTGGGTCAGATGACCCAATCCAGCTGGGTATAATTTATGTTAAACTCACAAGGCAGACTACTGGTTGGAATTAATAACTGTGGCTGCACTGACTTTAAATAGGCTAGGAGAGCTGACACAGGTGGCTTCCATTTCTAGAGGATGTAGAGAAGAACCACGAACACCTCCTCTTTCCCACCACCTCACCCCACCTCAAGATTATTTAAAAATTGTCTTGGAGTAGAATAGCAAAAAATATAGCAGACTTCTATATTTAGTTTTGAAAAGTTGCTTCTCATGAAGCGGAATACCTTTTAAATTTTATGTTCTTGGTAAATTTTTTTATTAAGAGAACTAATTAAAAGTAGTTATAATAAACATGACATTGACACAAATATGAAGCAAATGTGAAAAATTCTGTAATATTTCTCAAAAAAATTACTTCATGTTTTTTATTAAAGGAATATATATTTTGTCAAGGATATTCATTGAAGAAATAAATGCTAGGGTTTACAATGAAAATAATGAAATTTTAGGAAGTATTTGCAGGGATGTAATTTTGAATCTGTGGAAATAATTGTAAGATCTATATCCATTATAATCAGGAAGCAAAAAGTTCACTACTGAGTATTTCTGGCCAATGAAAATGAAATCGTCTTGACTTTTGAATTTTGAGCAGTTAGAGACCCTAGTGGACAATATTAATTATTAAAGAGTAATTATAGAGGTATTGAGTGAATCTATTTTCAAAAATCTTCCCTTATGAAAACTGATATAGAAATAGAGTTTCATCCTTGCAGTAAATTCTGGCATTTAAAAAATGATTGTCATTTTCAACTGGATCTAAAAGCCAAGAAGAGTGAGGGAACAGAATACAAATTGCAAAAAGACTGGAATAAGCGCAATTTCAATGAAATATCTAATTTTATTTATTTTTGTTTTCTCGATATTAAGTCACTTTAATATGAAATATTACTGATGATGTTTAATAAGATAAATTCAACTAGAACACTGGAATAACAGAAAATGTAAATTACAATGGAAATAAGCAGCAATATGCTGTGTCTTGAATTAATTTGAACTTTTTCCTTTGATCTTGATGCAATGAACACACTTCAGGACTAAATAACAGCTATGTAATATACTGTTTTCTGCTGGGAAAATGTTGCTTTGAAAATTCTCCAGTGAATTTAACCTTTTTTTCCTGACAAAGAAGGTAATCAGCTAACAGATTCAGTGTTTTGTCTTCTTGTTCACAGCTGCTCAGCATTACATATGGATCCACTGCAGTAACTGTTACCTGTTGTTAATTAGTCAGCCTTTTCTCAGGTCCAGTCATTTATAGGATAGTTGGGTGTGATTTGTTCAGTTGTATGGTATGACAGTATCCATCAAGAAGTAACCAAGCGCCACCCCAAAAGGGTTTCCTCAGTTGCCTATTTAGTGAGCTAAAAACCTTTGCAAGGCTGTTACAGCAAAAAAGAAAGTTATCCAGACTGAGCTCCTGTGCTTTTCTTCAGGCTGCAACATTTGCTATCAATCTTTTTTTTTCCTTTCCTTGCAAGGTAGCAGAACAAGCCCCAGTGTTCCTTTTCTGAGACCCGTCACTTAGAAAGTTTCTGAAGAATTCCCCCCAAATACCATTAATGATTGTGCCATCCGTTCCGAGGACTCTCATTTTGCTTTTGTCCTTGTTACTCCCCTCCAAATCCTTGCAGTTCTCTACAACAGGTTATAATGTACTAATATATGTATTATTTGGAGAACAGGTTTTGTCACTTAAGACTGTTTTGAAATTCACAGTTTGGGAACCAAAATCATCCAGCTTTTCTGTGTTCACAGGTGGAAATTTTCTGGGATTGCGTCTGGGATTTGCTCCCAAACACTGTTTTTATGTACTCTGGTACATTAATGAATGGATGATAGCTGGAAATGCATATTGTCATGCAACAGGGTTTGCCTTGTGCAGTGGAAGTGAAGTTACATATCCATAATATTTTGTGTACTGCAGTCCCTCAGTGTTAAGGTATGTCATCTTAAATACGATTCTTGTGATACCAATGCTGAGTCTCTGAAAAGGGACAATGTATTTTTTGCTGCAAACTGTGTACTTGTGCTGAAACCCTATTGAATGGCAAATTTTTCACTGAAAAGATACAGCAATTTTCACTTCCAGTCCTAGATACTTGTTCTAATTTGAATTTGAAAACTATATGGGAAATCTGTGAAGAACATTACGAGTAAGTCTCAATTTTGGTTTTGACTAAAAGCTTTTGATTTGGTGTCCTTTTACTTCTCATTGATTCACTTTGCCTGTTAGTTTCCAGTGTGACAGAGAAAAAGGAAGTTAATGTTCCGATGACTTTTCTTTTGCTTTCTCTTTCCTATTAGACCTTAATTCTCAGCTTTTCATGAAATTTCAAGTGGCTGTTCAAGCATGAGCGTGGACACATGCATGTGCAGATGCACACCTGCATGCGCATGTGCACACACAAGCAAACAGGCTCTCCAAAATGGGAGGGAAAAACTGGCTTAATTCTGCTGATGTAAATGTGTAGATCACTGGATATGCAGATCACAGAAGAAAGCCATTCTACTTAGCTCTAATCCCATCAGGATCATTTACGTTTTGAAGGATAGGAAAGAATGAATTGAAGATCAAATTCATCAGCCGTATTTGGCTTCATCCAAGATTTATGGCGGCTGCTTTGAAGGGCAGCTAAAACCAGCCACTGAATTCGTATCCATATCACTTTCTTTCTTCTCTTTCAATATTTTATAAATGTTACAGGCAAAGTCAACCTTTGGAGACATTAAGATTAAACAAGCTTTTCCCTCTTGGTCTTCCTGAAACTTCAGTGAGATCTTCTGTGTTTAGCAGCTTCCTTGACATAGTCCAGCTATGCTTCCTTTTTTTTTCTATAGTCCTGAGTTTTTACATATATATTCTTGTCTGTTTACCAAACATGATTATGGTGCTTGGGTTTTTCTGTTGTTCATATTGGAAAAGATTGTGTTTTTGTTTAGATTGCTAAGAGTACAGTATCTATTCATATTGCCTTTTGACTCAAATTCGTTTTTTAGACAAACATTTCAGTCAGATCTGTTAGATGGGTGAAGAGACATAGCCAGTTTAAACAGAGATAAGCAACAGGGAATTACCCCAATTATTCTTTGTGTGCATAAGAAAGAACATGCTTTTTCTGTGATGTCTTTGTAAATGAATAAGGTCGATTTCTTTTAGATTCTTTGATTAAATTTGACAGCAAGAAATATGTCTCCCATTCATATGATAAAGGAGGACAATATATGTGAGGCTGATACGGTGACTCCTAAATTATCCTGAAGATCAGGAGCAGTGTGTAAGAACTGATAAAACAAACTAGTTCTTTGCTTGTAAGTTGCTCCAAACTTTTTTGTTTATTTGTAACAGTTTCTCTGAAATTCCAAGGTTGGGCAGCTTTGTTGAATAAAATTTATTAAACTACTGGGCACCTTATTCGGAATGGCAAGGGGTTTGCATGCTTACTAATACTTTGGACACTTCAGAATTAGTTGAGCGAAAAATGCATGATCAGAACCACTGGTCATTTCATCAATATCCTTGATCTGCATGAGTGAAATACATTACGTACAATTGAAAGAGAATTAAAGTATGGGGTTACAAAGCCTTTGGTCTCACATTCATTGTCTTAGATCCTGATAACCATCTGTTATAATCCAAGCTTAGAAATGTTTTTCACTGCTTTGCTTTGTGCCAGAAAGCTTTCCCAGCTGGCATAAGCCAATAGGAGGGGCTACTTTCTCTCAGGTCTTTGTGTCCTCAGGTTTCAAGGAGCCCATGAGACTTATGGTGATAAAAAACTAATTACTTTTGAATCTCTGAAAGGGTTTGAAACTGTTGTTATGTTGACAGTGCATTGTACATCATACCAGTACAGTCATCATTATTCTTGTAAGAACAGAAAGTCTTTGTTTTTTTCTGAGTTATCTGTGTCTTCAGACAAGATATTAAGGTAAGAAGTTAATTAAGTTCAAGATAAAACAAAACAATAAAATAGAACTGTAATATGTAGGTCATATTTAGTGAAGAAAAATCCCTATTAGCCAGATGTTAAGGCAGCCAATTAAATGACTTAATAATATCTGCAATTTATTCCTAGTAGATATTGCAATAATAAGGGTAATTTTAACATTGTGAGTTATACCCCTTGCCTTACTGGGAATAAGCATTCTTCAAAATGCCTGTCTTGCCAAACCCATTGAAGTAGGTCTTTTCAGAACTGTTAGGGCTTGATGTGTTCCCCACAGTTTCACTAGATCTCACAACACTAATGGATGGCCACAGGGAAACTTCTTTTCATTCTCCTGCAGAGAATTGTCTTGTAACCCTTTGGGATACACATTAAAACAACTTTTCTACATTAATTAAAACAGTTTGACGTACAGCTTTAATTCCCAATTCATATGATACAACCTGTGGGACGTACAAGGATGGGTCGGTCCTTTCAAGAGAATCTGTTAGACTTCTTTATAGGTCTGCCATCTCAAAGGAATAGAAAGAGTTAGGATTCAGAGGGTTACTCTGAAAATGCTTTTTAAACAAGCCAAATTGAGCAGAAATAAAACACAATTTTGTAGTTAAGCGGGTTGTCTATCTTAGATTTTGTGAAGTCCAAAAAATAGGTGAGTGGAAATGAACAGAAAAATTCCAAGCATGATCATATCCAGTTTGCTACTTAAAATGCACTGTCACTACTTATAGTTTTGTTAGGAAGCTAGCAGATGCCTCACGACATTCATGGATGATTATTGTCTTTCTTCTGTCTTCAGAGACTATACCTGTGAGATCTCTACATGGTTGTTTTTTTTTTTTTTTTTTTTTAAGTCCAAACCCTTTTAGCAGCTATTCAGATTCTTTTCTTTTTTTTGCTTATGTTAATGAATATGGAGTAGTTCAGGCTATTGGAGATTCACAGGGAAACTGGAGATTCACAAAGCTCAGCTGGACAAGAGTCTGAGCATCTGATCTCACTTCAAAGTTGTCTCTGCTTTAAATCCAGAGTTGAACTATATTGCTTCCAGAGCTGCCTTCTAAATTATCCTGTGATCCTTTGAGCAAAACCCTAATGACTCTCACCTACCCACATACACAGCTAATGACTTCTTGTGTTCTTTGTTAAGCCCTTAAGATTGTTGACACATTATGAAGCACCAGAGTTCCTCCCAATTTAATATGTGACATTGCTCAAAATCCCAGGGTGATTTCTTTTTCCTTAATACACAGACTGTATCATACTGGCCAGTCAGTGAACAACTGAGATGAATGCAGTGAAACAATTACAGACTCTCACATGAAAGCTGATTTTCTCCTCAGGACTGTATCTTTTAGTGTATACTGCCAGAAATTTTGACACACATGAAAGCTGGAACTGACAACCAATTATCAGAGTTCCCCACTCGGTGGCAGAGTGCATTTTACACAGACTTCAAATATTAATTGTGCAAGTATTCTTTGTTTATTTGATCTTCTGGATTTAAGGTGCAGAATGGACTTAAAACCTTAGGTACTGGTTCTCAGTTGCTCTCTGAATTTAGGAAGTTTTGCAGGGAAGTGCAGAAATTGAATGTATTTAAATGTTTCAGCCATTTCAGCTTTCACATTAAAGGCTCACTTGAACAAGTGGTCTAAAGTAGAAATTTGTGCAATTCTAGCAAATTCCAGTGAAGGTAGAACAAATTTGCCTTGAGGTAGCATCTGCAGAAGTGCTATAGCAAGCTTTTGCAAGGACATATTACTGAGTGACTGAAGTATTAATGCTGGGAGACATTTAGAGGCAAAAGGAGAACTGGGGTCTTTGTTAGGACCAAAAATATATTGTAATGTTTTTATTCAATATTTGTGTGAAAAACTAAGAGGTTGGTAAAAACAGAAGATACATTGTAGGTGAATTTAGGTAAATGGCAAAGGCACATTCATGCTGAAGATGAAATGGTCTTTTTAGAAAAGGTGATGCAGAAGAATGCTCTGTCTTCTATATTTTAATAATGAGTGGGGGAGAAATGTTAATGCAGTTATTCTACCAGAACCAGATCTCAGCAGAACCTTTAACAATATGTGATTAGAAAGGTCCCACACTTCCCTCTCAACCTTGTCTTGTTTTGGTAAGAAATGGCTGTCTGACAAAATATACTTAAGCTCCTGTTTCCTTTATGAAGAGTTGTTAACAGAAACCTTGTTTTGTGTTTGTTCAAAAGTGAAATCATTCATTGATGGTAGCTGCAGAACCAAACACTCAAGTACCAAACAGGTTCAAAATATTATAAGCTGAAGAAATGACAAAGTACAGAAGATAAAGTGAAATAACTGTGTCCCATTCAAATTGTTCCTCTTTTGAATCTGCTGATTATTATGATGGGGCTTACTTCTCAGGTCTTGCTTCTGAAGAAAGACACAAGATAGCTGAACTTCATCTTTGGCCAAATTGGAGAGCTATCTGAAAACTTATGTAATTCCTGCTGATTGTCTGCTGTGCAAGGGAAATTGCCCAATATACAAAAGACAATCAGTGCAGTAAGATCCTCTGACCATGATGATCTTAAAATTCTATGATTCTATGATTAATTCTTTCTATGCTGGCTTCTTCAGACACCATGTGGTTCATTCTCCTCTATGGTTTGAAAAGGTGAATAAAGAGCACGATAAATTCTTCTCAATTTTCATACATAACGGGTAAATTGGAAGTCCTTTAAATCTTGGATACCTAATCTGACACACTTGGAACAGGCTTATTTTTCAGAGAATGCTGAACATCTGCATTCTGGCATTTTCTGCTGTTATTCAAATTACTGTGAATAAACTTGTAGTAATTAATTTGTAAAATAATCCCCTTACAATATTGTCTGGGATGCTGTGTAAAATGTATAAACAGTGCTTTTAATGAAAGGGGCTAAATGCCTAGAATGATCAACATTCCATTCACTGAATGGAAAAGAGAGGATTGGTAAAACTGAAATGAGTGAGAAAACATGATTTTGTGTAAAAGATCCTGCCTTGGGTCCCTAAGGAAACTATAAAGGTTTTACTAGGAAACTCCTTGTTAGAGGGACTACTCAGAGGGAGGTGGGACATATCTTTCCATGATCTGTTTGGATGTGAGATGCTCAACACAGCAGTGCAATCACCGATCTCTTGGTTTCAATAAGTCACATTCCAAGAATTAATTGCAGGAATTTTTCACTTGAGATAACAAATGCAGGTGGAAAAGAAAAATCATTAGCCATTTGTAGAGATTTTCAGTGAAGAAAAAATAGTTCAGGCTTACTGAACAAAAAAAAAATATCAATAGAGATTATCTACTTTACCTTAGAAGCCAGCCTTGTATTGTCCATCCTTCTAGCAGCTGAGTGGATTAAGAGAATGGGAATTAAAAATGAGGGTAACTACATCTCATTGTCTGTAACAGTCAAAGATTCAATTTAAAAAGAATTAGGAACTTGTGCATATTTTTATACTCAGCTGCACAAGATAATTGATACATGAACATGATTGCTCCCCGTAAACACTTCTTTGCCATTTTCAAACTGCAGTGTTCATGAATTCCATTTTGGCTGCTATGTAACTGTTGTCCTAAACATAAATAGTAACAAAAGTCTGGAGATTTGTAAGAGAAGCATATTCTCTTCTTCAAGTAAAGAATGGATTATGTTTTTTGGCTTTGCTAAACTCAAAAGGGGAATATAGTTTAATATCACACAAAGAACTAAATTCTGGATGATCTATGGAGAAAACATTAATCTTCTGTTATCACATAAACACTCAACAAATCTGGGTTTAGAATCTAAGATGAAGCTCAGAAAAATTTTTCATTTTTGATAGGAAACTATTCATTTAGTCCAGTTACAGTCAACATACAGCTTTGAGGTATAAGCTCAATATATATCCACTTCCCGGCTGAACAGAATCCCATTACAGGTCTCACCTTGCCCCTTTAGAAATGCACTTAATTACGTGAAGTACACAGTTTCCAAGGAACAGTATTTTATGCAGAAGGTGTGAATGTCAAGCAAGGACAAAAAGTTTACATCATTAGAAATTTTCTTCTAGCTCTTTCAGAAACTGTTCTCTGAAAGTCCTTCCAGGCCTTTCAAGAAAATATCTCAAGTGTATTTGTTCTATTCTTTTGATCACATTAGGTACTCAGAAACCATAGTGGTGAGTGCAGTGTGAGAGAGGCAGACAATATAGCGAATGAGATAGTGTGAAAGTGGCATCTGCTATATTTAAGAGTCTGTTAGTGTTCCCACAGGTGCTCTGTAGTGTATCCACTGACACACTGATGTTTTGCTGCAAAACACATCACTCCAGGGCACTGAAGTCGCCCTAGAACATGCCATGAATACACTGCACAGCCTAAGGAACTGAGACAAAATGTTCACTCAGAAACACGGTTAAGGTGTAAACTGTCAGAGCTCGGATGCGGCTCTGAACAACCTGATCTGGTTGAAGATGTCCCTGCTCCTTGGGGTTGGACAAGATGACCTTTAAAGGTCCCTTCCAACCCAAACGATTCTATGATTCTATGGTGGAATTTATTTTGCAGAGACATGATCTGTGACCATACTTTTGAAAATATAAAAGGAATATGTTATGAAAAAGTATGACTTCATAAACATGGATTGCTTTGCTCTCACCTAACAATGGGTTTGCTAAGTTAATTTAAATGCAGATTTTCCAGTTCTCTTTTTCAAGACCCCAGAAATGATCCAGAAGAATTCAATGCAAACAACTTTGTTAATTCTTGACTATAAAGTAGCATTTAAATGCACTGAAGTCTAGAAGTAAGAGGTTAAATATTCCATGTACTATGTTGTATCAGAAGGAGTATTCAAAATGTAGTAAAACTGAGCTACACCACAAATAAATGTAGCTTAGTGATTTCAATTAGAGGCTTGCCTAAATAAATATTTGAAGGGCAAATTTCTCTGCCGTGAACATACAATTAGAAAGCATTTTGATACCTCTCTATGGTACCTGAAGGGAGCATAAGGTTGTCATTGTATAAAATACTTTAAAATAATATTTTTGAAATATTTCTTAAATAATTATTTTTATAATTATATCTTTCTAATTTTATACAAATATATTACTTCCTTCTTGATGTAAATGTGAAAACAGATATAATCTGGGCTGTTTAGCACTGGTAGCAGAACCAGAAGTGAAATCAGGGTCGCCTGCAGGCCAGTCCAGTGATCTAACCAAAAGGCTCAGTAGAGTGGTCCTCACATTACAATTTGTATTTCTTCTACCCAGTTTGCATCTCCTTCATTGCTTTGCTAATGTTATGACCACAGTGATTTGGCAGGAGAGTTTCAGCAAAGGAAAAAATGTTTTCTTTTTTTTTTTTTTTTTAACCAGAAATTCTGTGTTGTTGACATGACTGCAAATAAACTAGCAACACTCTTTGCTTTCTGTGTTTGTCTGTGTTCAACAATGACAGTCTGTTTTTTGGAAAATCAAAATGCCTCCTTCTCAGACCAAAAGAACGCTACTTTCCTGGATGCAGTGTGATGTATTTTGTGACTTTTTTAAAAAAATCACCTGTTGAAAACTGCCGTAATATCACATATACAATCTAGAAGCACTGAAGGGCACACAGATAATGAGCTGCACAGGATAATACACTGAGGAAAGAACACTGAAAAACCGTATAAAGGATTTCTTCCATGTCTTCCATGGTATCATAGAATCACACGGTTGGATGGGACCTATAAGATCATCTAGTCTAACCGTCTTCCCACTACCATTGCTGCCACAGCTACTAAACCATATCTTGTAGCTCCTCATCAAGCCGCCTCTTGAACACTGCCAGGGACGGCGACTCCACCACCTCCCTGGGCAGGCCATTCCTGTATGTACGTGTACTGTTGCAAAGCCATAATGGGCTACAAAAGAGAAAAAAAATAAGCTGAGTTTTAAGTAAATTTTCCTTTTTTTTTTTTTTAATAACACTTTAAAAATCAGAATATCATCTAGACCTTGCTTGTTTAGTTTTCTGACACTTCCTGGTGTACTTTGAACATCATTAAACTGGATATGCAAGTCATTGAATAAAAACTGATGAGTACCCATGTGAATGGCAACAGGATTGTGTTCTGCCAGAGTAATTTGAGCAATGTACTTCACAATTACTTAACTTCACAACATTCACATAGGTTAGAAAATAACTGTTAAGTCCATTTTATGTGTTGGGGAGCTCAGATGCAGGATAATTGTTGCTTTATTCTCACAGTAAGAGTTTATTCAAGAATCAGTCCTGCTTTCCTAACTCCTCATCTTAAGCTCTGACGCTTCCATCCTCTTCCCTTTTATCTGGTAAGTGCACATTTTCCAGTTGGTATTTCTTTCCCCTTTTCTCTTTCTCAGCCTTCCCAAAGTACTAATCCTAGGACAGCTATATGCATCCATGTGCCAGCAATTTAATTGGGACACAAAACCTTCTTACAAAACTGTACGCTGTCCTCAATTCAATATAGCACTTAGGCAGGCACTTAATCAAGTGCTTGGACATACTTTGGGAATTTAGGGTGTCAATTGTTAAGCACATAAAATTCCTACTTATGTAGCTAAGTACCACTTTTCTTTTCAAGTGAGCAATTGCTTTCTGGAGATGCTAATCCAAGGCTGATGAGAATACCTGAATATGAACATTTGGACATTAGGCTGAAGTCTTATTTATAAATTGGTTTGTAAGGTAATAAAAAGATGCAGTTTGTGAGATTACAGCTTAAAAATACTCATTATTGCAGATTTTTTCTAACATTATAATTGCTCTGGAAGCTTCTAAGCATTGTATAATGATGTGGTGGGTTACATTTTGCTGGCCACCAGATGCCCACCAAGACATTCTCTCAGTCCCACTCCTCACTAGGACAAGGGGAGAAAACACAATGAAAAAACTCATGGGTTGAGATAAGAACAGGGAGATCACTTACTAGTTACCATCGTGGGGAAAACAGACTTGACTTGGAGAAATTAATTTAATTTATTGCCAATTAAATTAAATAAGATAATGAGAAATAAAAAACATGTTAAAACCCTTTCCTCTCACCCTTCTTCCCTTTTCCCAGGCTCAGCTTCACTCCTGAGTTCTCTGCCTCCTCCCTCTGAGCTGCACAGGGGGACAGGGAATGGGGGTTGCAGTCAGTTCATCAAATGTTGTTTCTGCCGCTCCTTCCTCCTCAGGGGGAGGACTCCTCACACTCCTCCCCTGCTCCAGCGTGGTGTCTCCACTGTGAGAGACAGTCCTCCATGAACAGCTTCAGCATGGGTCCTTTCCATGGGCTGCAGTTCTTCACAAACTGCTTCAACACCAGTCGTTTTGAGGGGGTGCAGTCCCTCAGGAACAGAGTTCTCCAGTGCACGTCCTCATGAGGTCACAGCTCCTGCCAGGAAACCTGTTCCCGTGTGGGCTCCTCTCTCTATGGAGCTACAGCTCCTGCCAGGAGCCTTCCACAGGCCACAGCCTCCTTCAGGCATCTACCTGCCCCGACACGGGGTCCTCCGTGGACTGCAGGTGGATCTCTGCTTCTCCATGGACCTCCATGGGCTGCACCGTGGGCTGCAGGGGAATCTCTGTTCCAGCGCCTGGAGCATCTCCTCCTCTCCTTCACTGACCTTGGTGTCTGCAGGGCTGCTCCTCTCACATATTCTCACTCCTCTCTCCCAGCTGCTGCTGTGCAGCAATTTTTACCCTTTCTTAGCTATGTCATCGCAGAGGCATTACCAATGCTGCTGATGGGCTTAGCCTTGGAGCCAGCTGGCATTGGCTCTACTGGACATTACTGGCATAATCCTTGAAAGGAATGTGAGTGCTTATGTGCGTAAAGTGTATATATGACTCCAGAGTACTTATATAGGCCAAATAAAACAAAGAATATAGCTTCACTCCAAATCTTGTAGCTATTGCAAAGCTTCTTACAAGGCTTTGTCTTTACAACCCTTTAATATAATCTGAAATGTTAGTACAATATCCTAAGCAGATGTAGCTAGTATATCCAATTTGCACATCCTAGAAAAAAAAGCCTCGCAGTGTGTGTTAATACAATTATTGTTCGGTTACCAAAAGGAAACTTTTCAAAACTGTTAATGCAAGAGCATGAGAATAAAAGCTAACAAAGTGCTTAAATTAGGTGTTTTAACAGAAAATGGAGTTTTATCCAGTTTAAACATGCTTTGTAACTGAGTCTGGGAATAAAGTGTATTGAAACAGAAATGGATGGCCAGTGGGAAGAAGGTCATATTTCAGATGGGAAATGTCTGAGAAGAAAGATATCAGCATATCAGTATAAAGTATATATCACATCTGATCAAAGCTGTCCCAAAGTACACCTGGAATTTCATTGTGAGGTTGGACAGGCTTTGGTGAAATGCATTTTTATACATAGAGATTTCAACAACTTTATAGAATAATCTTGGCTATATTTTAGATCCACCTCCAACTTGTCTGTGCATTCTTGTAAAGTTCAAGAGTGGTAGAATTGCTGGGAAACAAGGGAGAAAAAGCTGCATATGGGAACTTTACTGGCTTCAGGGGACACAGGATCAAATCATGCATGTGAACTGTACTATATCACTAAATGGTGTGCATGTCTGTTTAAGTAAATCAAAGACATTAGTGACTTGTACATGATGAGTGTATTGCTAGAAATAGAAAATACACCAAAATCTTTGTTGTCTCAGGGCTCAGTATAGAAGGCAACTCTTTGAATGGGAGTTGGATGTGTTCCTGTCCTGAAACCTGAATACTTTATACTCAGTTCAAGAGCTTTGGGTAAGAATTAACTTCCTCAGAGTACAGAAAGATTTGTTTACCTTGACATACTGTTGAACTGAAAAATATATCATGACTGGACTGTGTGTGACATGCTCCTTTATGTTGCTCTGTCATGTCCCAGTGGGCAACGCAGTACTTGAGAGGCTGTTCTTTGCAGTGGAAGGTGTGCTGCATGTTGGGAAATGCTTTTCTCTATGTAGCCAGCTCGTACTTGCTTTCATTTCCTCGTATACTGTTTTTTGAAAGAGTTAAATTAATCATACATCTGTAGTTGTATCTCTAGTTTTATGTCTAGCAACCTGATCTGGTAGAGATGTCCCTGCTCCTTGCAGGGGGGTTGGACTAGATGACTTTTAAAGATCCCTTCCAACCCTCACTATTCTATGATTTTATGATTCTACCTTATATAAGGACTCAGCATAAATGATACTTGCCTGGCTTATCAACATTCTTTATAGCTGTCCTTAATTTTTCCAATCTGGGCTACAGGGAAGTTTTCAGTGAGCAAGGATTTCCTGTTGTCCTCCTCCTGTTGCATGTTAAAACATATGATTTTGAAGGAAATATGCCTTTATAGTAGCAATTTATTTAACTGAAACTTTGACCCAAGCGTCAATGAAAATTCTTCCAAAACCAGGCACAAGTCCATCTGAGTACGTATGTTGCTGAAATGTTTTTGCTGTATGTGTAGGATTATAGAGTGGACATGTATATATGTTGACAGTAGCAACAATTTGAAAACAACTAAGCTTTTGCTTTTCTTTAATAAAAATACAGTCTTTGAACTCAAGAATATTTAATATTTTTGGAATTGGAAATAAATTATTTTGATTGATTTTGCTCTGTTTACTCACAAACATTATTTTTCTTTTAAATATGTAAAAGTTGAGTGAATATTAAATGAAGGAGACAGTATAGACAAGTACTTTGGTCTAGCTGTCCAAATGAGGAAATCTGCTGTTTATCAGTTAGAGCCTGTAAAAGAATTCTGTAAATCTAACAGAAGGTGGAAGTCAGACTGTTTAAGCTGGACCGTAACTTTACTGAGCTTTATGAAATGAAGTCTCTGTTGTGTCACACTGGCTGGGACTACTGAAACTAGATTTTTTAAATTCAGTACTGTGTCCTGTGTTTCCTATAGTGAGCTGGAACAACTGTTAAGCAAATAAATGCTGAAATAATTATTTATTAATTCCTTTACATTTTCCTGTTTGTGAATTGCCCACAAGTAGTTATGATTTAATTTACTTATTGCTAATAAAATAATTCCTGCAAGTACTTCAGATTTTTTTCCGATCAGCCAAATTTATGCTGATTTTTGTACAAGTACTCCAGAGACTGACTTACAAATTATTTTTTCTAGATACTTGTGGAGAAGAAGACTGTTCTCAACTGAAACACGTTTGATTTACTCAAGGCGCCTTTGTTCTAGGGAGCTGGTCATAGACATTTTTTGGTCTTTAGTAGGGGATGGATACCACTGTTAAAATAATCTGTTTACTTCATAAATAGTTATTTTCTTCCTAAATAGCTGATTTTAATGTTCTCTCTGCAATCTTTATTTGAAACATAACATTTCAGTAAATAATCCAGCAAGTACACTTTTCTGCTGGGAAAATTGCATAGAGAGAACAGAGGAATGTTATAAAAGCTTGATTAAAGATGTGACTGTCATTTTATTGCTGTTAGGGTTGTGCTTTGTTTTGTCCAGGATAAGACAAGTTATATTTGGCCTGACGCTACAAGCATAAGGTGTAGCACTACACAAGGCAATGTTACTCTTAGTATGGGAGTTCAACTTTGCTTTTAGGTGTGTTTTTGTACATAGAGGGAAAATCCTAATTTCAGAAGAAAGGCATTTCATAATGATGATGTCATTGATACTGGACTTGAGGAAGTAATCATAATATTTATACATACAGGAGAAAAAATTGGAGTGACTTTTCAGAGGAGGAGTTAGCAGCTGGACAATGTTTGGTTTGATGTATACATCTCTCAATTCTGACCCAGAAAATTCCCCAGATGCTCAGAGCCTGTGTGGACAACAGTACTTGGAATAAATAGAGGAAAAAGTGAATCCATTAAGTAGCGTATGTACTACAGCAGCTGCATTAATTGGAGCACAGAAGCCATTCCCCTACATGTAGTGATATACTAATTGGCTATTGCTATACCTATTCTGACAATCTGGGTCCACAATGACCAGCAGAAGCCTGGGGGATCTTGGTATGTGTGCCACAGCTATGGTACCATTTTGTGGTTATAAAAGCCAAAAGTCATGGAAATTAGATAAAGAAAAGCGTAAGTCTTGCTTTTATGGCATGATGGTGAGATTTTTTTTTGGTAGATTCTTTCAGAATTTGGCTCTCAGTCCTGCAGTAGCCAATTTGGTGATATCTGCAGCTCACCTGAGTTAGTACAAAGTCCTGAACGTATAGGCAGGGTGAAGTTTAGAATGAGTTGATTATCTGGCTGAGATTATTTCTTTTATAGACATTCATTTTAGGCCATACTCTGCTGTCATACAATACAAGTTTGGACTGGTTGTAGCAGTGATTTGGTATGAAAAAAAAAGACTAAGCTTTTTGTAGTGTGTAAACCATTTCCTCCCCATACACACACACAGAGAGACCCAAACACACACACATCTCTATATCTCCTTCCTCCCATGGGGATGAAGATTACATTTGTTCGTCTGTTATTTTAGATAACCTTGACAAGAATGTACAAAAGGGACCTGGCTTTCTCCTCAGAAGGCAAACTCACTCAGTGATCTTGGCTTTAATGATTAGTACTACTAGGTCACTAGTGGGTCACTGTGGCCAAATGCATTTTATAAATGACTGCATTGTATCTACAGGGAGACCTAAAGGTTTTATGGTAGCAACCTCTCCTCTTTCTGGAACGTAAATATTCACCCCATATTTATAAAACTAGAATCATAAAAGAATAGGGGGTTGAATTTATTTATTATTTAGCTGAGGACATTTTTATGGGGTTATAAACTCCTTTTCAGCCAAAGGCATACTGCACAGACATACTCTGTTGATGACAAAAACTAAACCAAGAAATACCTTAAACCCATTAAACCAAGATATACCTTAAACCCATTAAACCAAGATAATTATCAACTGTAAATCAATGCTACACTATCAAAATGGACCATTTAGTGGATAAAGGACAGGGAGGACAAAAAGTTGCAAGGGGCAGAGCATAACATTTGAAAAAGTCAATAGAATTAACTTAGAAACAAAAAAGATCTATCTAACTGTAATTTTGTTGTGTTCCCTCCTTTCACTGTAGATACTGCTGAAATTGAAAAATGTGACCATTCCCTTGCTCTAGATTGTGCAATTGCTCTAGGCAACTGCCTGTCTGCAGTCAGATTTCTCTGTGGGTCCATTACATCCTGCACTGGGCACTAAAAGCTCTGACTCAAAATCTGTCCAGGTCAATGGGAAGATTATTCTTGACTCTAATAAGCTTTGGAGAAGGAGTTTTTCATTACGGCTAGTGCTTATTTTATTACCTAGGAAAGCAAGACCAAATGATGAGTGTCTCCCATGTGTCTGAGCTGTATAGTCAGTCCCTTTTGTTTCAGTCAAAAGCAGCAAAGGCAGCGGAGAGAAAATAAAACGATGCTGCATATGTAAGAATTAAATTGGCTTTTCTTTGCAGTACTGCCTCTCCTCTGCACAGCATGGACATTTCTGTGTTTGGCTGTTGGTCCTCAAGATGCAAGCAGCTGATCTCCCAGGGGAAAGGAAACACAGCACCATGTTGCTTCATCTGGATGAAAAGTGGTGAGAAAACAAAGCTTGGAATAATGAAACTGGACACTAGACTATCTAGAGGGTCCTAAAACAAAAAGGAAAGGTTGAAAGGCTGGATATCAAAAAGATCATTGTAGAACTCTACTGAACCTACTGGGCATATGGATATGGATATAGCTGGTGGAACATGGTACAAAACCTGTTTCTTGTTTTCCTTTCATTGAAAAGACACTGTGCGTAAGCTGCAGTTTCTCCCGACTAAAGAACTTTGGCATCATCCCTTTCTAAAAAAAGATCCTTTCCATTTATCATCCTCTCTTTCTTTGACAAACAGATGACAAGATGACACTGAAATGACACTCAGCACAGAAATGGAGAGCCTTCCAATGATTTCAGCTTGCTGGGAGTCATCAAAGTATTTGTAGCAAGGGACAGTATGGGCTTAATTCACAGCTTTGTTCTGCAGAGATCTTCAGAATCAAGCATAAAATAAAGTTTCCTTTGCTTAGTCACCAAAATCGTGTACTTATGAGCTAATTTTAAAATCAGTGAATTTATCTGCCACTGCTGAAAGATTTCTAATTTACCCAAACTATTAATGAACCTCTGTTTAACTTCCTAACATATTTGAGAATTTTTATATTTTAATTATAATTTTGAGAAATTTTGTGTAACTTCTGGGTAACTTCTGGGTTTTTTAAACAGAAAATAGTACATTGACAAGAAAGTGGAACCTGTTTCTACCTGACTCCAAAGAAAAGCCTTTAAAGGCATGAAGGGTTCACAAGCAAGCTTTGCCATTGATCGGAGTTGCACCTTTGCCTGCTTTGATTTTATCTATGCTAACTGTAAGTCTATATTCCGAAGGGAATATGGCACTGTACCACAGTGGAATGAGTTCAAGGTTTGAAATTTACATGTTCAACTCAAATGACCCCAAAAACAGACTAGCATGTGCTACTGCTCTCTTCCACAGTGAAAGTATGCCTCTCCATGTCACAATCATACGGCAAGCTTCTCCAGATTTCTGACAGTCATTGAAAAAAAATTGTCCCCTCTAGTGAGTGATTTGGAGCATAATTTCATTGAATCATAGAATCATAGAATAGTTAGGGTTGGAAGTGACCTTTAAAGGTCATCTAGTCCAACCCCCCTGCAAGGAGCAGGGACATCTTCAAGCAGATCAGGTTGCTCAGAGCCTCATCCAACCTGGCCTTGAATGTTTCCAGGGATGGAGCATCAATCACCTCTCTGGGCAACCTGTGCCTGTGTTTCACCACCCTCAGTGTAAAAATAATTTCTTCCTTAGTCTGAATCCACCCTCTTTTCATTTAAAACCACTACTCCTTGCTCTATTACTACAGGCCCTACTGAAATGTTTGTCCCTGTCTTTCTTATCAGCCCCCTTTAGGTAGTGGAAGGCCACTATAAGGTCTCCTTGGAGCCTTCTCTTCCCTAGGCTGAATAACCCCAACTCCCTCAGCCTGTCCTCATAGGAGAGGTGCTTCAGCCCTCTGATCATATTTGTGGCCTCCTCTGGACTTGCTCCAACAGGTCCATGTCCTTCTTACGTTGGAGACTCCAGAGCTGGACACAGTACTGTAGGTGGGGTCTCACCAGAGCAGAGTAGAGGGGGAGAATCACCTCCCTCGACCTGCTGGCCACGCTTCTTTTGATGCAGCCCAGGATGTGGTTGGCTATTGGTTTTCAGTTTTTATTGGAAAAGAAGGTATCAACAATGGATTATCTGAAGAAACAAAATTTGCTATTGTTACAGTTTCAATATGTCATGTAGGAGAAGAGGGTGCAGGCTTAGTGAGGAATGAAGTCAGTGTTAAAGAAACTGTAATCATTGAAGTAAAAAGAGGGAGGAATCAAGGAAAAGGTTTTAAAACTCTTGAAATAAAAATTGAATTTTGATTAAGTTAGCTAGTTACTTGAATGTTATTTAAGCATCAGTTGCTGAAAGGCTTAACAATTAATTAGTAAGTATGTATCTGTTACATTTAGAATTCTGTTCATCCAGCTGTATGCTGTAAAGCTATAATTCAGTTGGGATGTTTTAGTGACAGGAGATACAGGCACACAGCCCAGGTAATTTGATAATGTCACCAATACCCAGGGATGGAACTGAAAGGGAACATCACTCCTGACAAACTGGATCTTTTCATTTTCCTGCAAGCTTGCTGTCCTGTCTCCAGGAGACATCTGAGGCTTAAAGAGGGGTAAAATAATCTGCAGGATGAACCCTATGTCTACAGTGAGATCCAATATTTTTTTTAATTACTTCCCCCCCCCCCCTATTTTAACATTAAAGACTGTATCTTTGGTTAAGTTGTGCCTATTCCTAGCGACTGTTGTGGGAGGTAGCATAGGGTTATCTGAGGTCTTATGGGTGCAAGCAGTTTGGTACAAGCATGAGGCTAGCAAGCATCATAGTAGTTCTTAACGCATGGCACTTGAGGAGGCAGAGAAGGATGTTGAAATAAGGGAAACCAACGGGGATGTTATTATTTTGCAGTCATAATTGCTTATTAACAGTGCTGATGGCACAATCCTTAGCAGCTGTGGTTTCAGAGGGTTCCTTTGCTTTTGTGGCTGCCTGTTCTCCTGTGGCAGTCTTGGTTACCACGTGGAGTTATCAGCTTCTTCTGATGAAGGGTACTTGACACCTTTTGCAACCTCTGGATCTTTCTTCTTACCCTGTACTGAGAAGTTGTTTAAGCTAAGCAGTGTTACCTGTTTTTAGTGTTTGAATATTGCACTCCTGAAAGATTATAGAATATTTTTAGATTCCTGCTAATATAATTATGATATTTTTCTTTGACACAGTAAAACTACATAGTATTATAAATCTCTAATGCTGTTAATCGCTTTGCTCTATTGTCTATAGCCGATCCTTCTCCCTCATTGTCCACTGTTTTGTTTTGTTTTGTTTTATTTTATTTTATTTTAATCATTTAGATTAGTCTTGGAAATGGATATTGTCAGAAAATCCTGATGCAAAAGAACTTGATGGAAATTCTTATAATGACCCAATCAAGCAAAATAATGTGTCTAAATGCCATACTAGAGCATCTTTAAATCATAATTTCAGAAGCTGTATTAATTTCCTTAGCAGTGCGGGTAGTTCAGTCCTGCAGAGGAGGGTGGTTGTGGTTTCAGGGGATATGAGGAAATGAGGTGAAGATATGTATGCAGTGGGAGGAGGAAGAGAGCATTACAGTCAACTGAAAACAAATTAGATACTCATATATTATCAGAAGGAATTTCATCATATTCTATTTTGGTACAAAAAAAAAAAATCAAATGGAAAACCAAATCATTAATCTTAGCTTAATTTGCTACTAATACTGGCCAGGAATTTCCCATGGATGTCTTTTTCTTTTCAATATAAAATGTGGTTTTGGAAGAAAAGTTTGATGTTTCTAAGACTTGATAGTTTTGAACAATCAGGACAAAACATTATAAGTTTGAGTTAACTTTTAATTTCCAACCAGTTCATTAAAAAGCTGCAGGTGAGGTTGTGCGGTGTCTGATGGGAGTTATAACTTGGTTAAACTATGCTCCAGGGCTTTCCTAAAAATTGATCCCTTTAACTAGACTACACTTTCTGTGGTGCACTGTCATCCATCCTCTGATTAAACTAACCTTTCTCTATCCATTAAATCAACGGATAACTATCCGGGAGTTTAGTATATATATATATATACTAAATACATATATATATATATATATATATATATATATATAGGGTTGATTAACAAAATAATCTGGCTGAGCTGCAACAAGGAAATTATGAGAAAAAAATATACCTAAATGTAGCTCTTGCTGTGTTTGGAGTTTTACTGAAGTCTGTCGCTTCTCAGTTCATGCAATTGTATGGAGAAGACAGCCATAGCTTTTTAAAGCGAGTGTCTAGTCATAATGGCTGTGAACAAGAAAAGTATGAAGAGGCGATCTAGGGGTATCTTAACAGCTTGATATAAAGAAAAGAAACTTAGATATTGTGAAATTATTCTTAACAGTATTATGATTGTTTCTTGTTCCTCAGTTATCATGTATGGCGAATTCCAGCTTAGATATGAAATTACAGGTCTGCTTTCGGTGAATCCTTGTATTTTACCTGGTGAAAATTGCTATTTGCAATTACTTATGAACCGTTTTTTTTTTTTTCCTGAATTCCACAGGATAGTTCAGTGTTGCTGTAATCCACTTGTTGAAGTAGTTTTTCATACCTGGTGAGTGAAGACTCCATGTGCTCTGGAGTCATATTGGTTAAAACAGACTTTGTAAATTTGGGGTGGATGTGTTTTTAATATTTTGATAATCACAAGGGGTGATGTTTACAACTTCAAATAAAAAGAAATTTACCAAACACCTGTGTCCAATCTGAATAATACTCTACCTAATTTATATGTGATGGCTCTGTGCAACTTGGAATTAGCTCATCAGGGAAACAAGGAAACAATCCCTCCAGCTCCAAACAAGAGAAAATAGGTCTGTGCAGTACCTCCTGAGAATCGTAAAAATATAGTTTTTGTTTTGCACCATATAAACAGGTTGTGATATCTAATCTGTACTCTCTCTTTATGGAAAAAATATATGGGCATTTTGGATATCACAGAGACCTTTGCCTTCTCCAGCCTGAAGAAATTGGTGCCTATATTATCTTTTTAAATGACCTATCTTTCTTACACAATAAAGCATTTCTTTTCCTCATCAAAACAACATAGCAAGTTCCCAGTGAGGCAATCATACTGTAAAAAGAGGTTGCAGTGGAAATGATACCAATTGTGGTTAGATAGGACTATTAAGAGAGAAAAATGAAATGGAAAGCATACTGTATGCTAATGCTTGACAGCAGGAACCCCTGATGTGACCCTATTTTGGTTCATATACTGTGCTTCTCTGATCAAAAGTGTATTAAGGAAATGCTAGGGTTGCCTGGTTGTGCATTCAGAAGTTCAGAAATGTAGAAGGCTGATTCTACAACCTTGATTCTTTCCTTCTATGCTTGTTCGTTGTAGCACATCTTTCATTTTGAGATTGCACAATATTTCTTGATAATGTCAGCAGCCCCTCCACCTTTCTAAAATTTCAGGTACACATCATACTTGTAACTTTTAGTAATGGTTTTTCTTCAGTCTGGATTATTAATCCAATTAAATTTTGTCACCATAGTGTAGTATATGTTTATTGTTGGATTGTCTTTTGTTTTTGTTTTGGCCAATTATAGAAGGAAGTTTGGAATATTCTTTTCCCATTTTGTGGGCTGTTCTAATTTACTACAAACTATTATAAATGGTTTTGCAACTACAATTTAATTTATGACTAAATACTAAGAACGTACTGTCTCTAACATGCAAATCTATCTCAGGTCCTGCAAGGAAGGATCTGCTTATGTTGACCTTTTACATCACAAGAAATATTTCTAGACTCTTTGCAGTGTTTTTACAGTCCACACACATTGCTACATTCTACTTAACTAAAGAAATTACATGTTTCTAATATATAAGTTTATTAGTGATCTCAGATGTGATCAGGTGTGCAATACATAAATACAATTTAATAATAATATTTGCAATTACTAATAAGAATGACATTGAAAGATGGGAGTAAATACCTATGTCCAGAATAGCTGAAGAACAGGAAACAGGCAAGTTAAGTGATTTACTAAGGCTGATGGAAGGATTTGAATTTGTAGATCCTTGGCTCCCCGTCTGATGTACATGCCCCTAGGTGGTGCCTAGTGGTTCATTTTCTCTTGACTAAAACTAAACCCAAACATTCAACAATCAATTATACATTAATTGCATATTCAGTTGCACATTCAGACTACCATTTTGTAAACATATCTTTTGTAGGCTGTCAAGCAGTTCATAGCCTACAAAAGCCGTCATGAGCATTACAATTTCAAATCTCTGTGGGTTTTCTGCCAACACTGAGATGGGCTTTGAAAAGTGGTTGGTAGCTTTGTCTATCCTGCCATAATTGGTCCTTTGCCTTACATGGCAAGTGGGATGTCCATAACAGTGGGTTGAAAATAACTTTCCATAACTTGTATCTTGTAGTCTTCTTCCCTGAGTCATTCTGTTACATGCATACCCTTGGTCATCACAGTAGATAAGGGCTTTGTCAACATACTTCACACTCACACAATGGTTTGTTTTCTAAAATATCCAGAAAAGCTGCTTCACTTTTTCTTCTTCCCAAATAGGAGTCTCCTTGCATCTCCTAACACCATACATAGGGTCCTCTCAAGCATTGTTCAGAGCTGGTGGTAAGTAGCTACTGGCAAGCAGCTTGGACACATTTTTGGTTTATATTAATGGCTTATGGCCTGACCTGTGAGGTTTGGTGAATGAAAAGAAAATGGCTTCTTCTAAGTGTAAGTACATACTTTTATCAAATTAAAGAAACTAGATTCTTTGTACTTGTCAGACTTGGAACCTATAAAAACATCATTTCACGTAAGATTTCACATGTATGTCTGCAGTCTTCCTTTCGATGATTTTTGTGCAGTCAAGGGAAATCAACTTCCACTAAACAGAAGTTCCTATTTTGACTAAAGACAAGGACTACATTTCTTACTGGAGTTTGTGGCTTCTCTCATGGGAAGCATATGGTTCTTTCCCTGACAAAAGACATATTATCACCTTCAGTTTTAGACCATTTTGAGGTCTGAAGAAGTCCATTTGCTGGTGGTCCCACTGTCTTTGCAGAGATTGGTCATTTGCAGCTATTAGTGTTAATATATTTGGTTCTTTGCTACTCACTCAGTTTCCTCCTTAACCTATAGCTTTCATTAAAAGCAGCTTGGGGTTTGTGCCACTTAACTCTGTAACTGTTATGTGATGTAACTTGTCTGTGCTGTGGAAGAGCTGCTTTTCCTTCCAGTATTGTGGCTACTGATGAGTAGCGCTGAAACAGCAGAGACTGTGATAGTATATCCCCCCTTTCCTGTGCAATGAAGATATTTCCTTCATAGCAAAACTTGAAATATGGCCACCTGCAATAGGAGCAATGCCCAAAATGAGCTTTCACGGCACAGTGAGCTTCCAGATCCCTGAATGAATTGCCACTCCTAAAGGCAGCACTGCTTCCCTTTGTGTGACATTGGGTCAGGTAATGAAAAGATGTCCTCCCTTCTACAGCTCAAATGTTTTGGCATTTACTTGCTTTTCCTTGTTTCATCTCCTACCCTTATTGTATCTTGCTCCATTTCTGAAAGATGTCATTTTTTCTATGTGTTCTATAGTAAATTTTGCATGTCTTTGCATTGATCATGTCAGTGTGGAACCTGCCAAGTTTCTGGAGGAGGAATCTTCCTGAGGATGTAACTCTGCACCCTCTAGCTTTGTGCTGAAATAGGTTTTCCCCATTTACCACCTCAAGCTTCAACTCTCATCCACATCAGTGTACAGGCGTTAGTCTCTTGTCAAAGCAGAGAGAAGTGAAAGCTTGCCTAAATCCCGAGAAGCAGCTATAAAATTTGTCAATTTCAGTATAGCATTGAACACATCAGGAAGTTTCTAAAAATGCTCGTGTGTGGAACAGATGGTGTGTAGCAGGAAGGATTTATTTTTGCTTCCTAACAATGGTCTGATCTATTCTTCATTTTTAATATGGGTCATTTTCTTGTATATCTCTGCATATTACTTGTGTTGGCACTGGTAATCATTGCCAATTTATGGTGGTCATCTTTGTTACATTACTGACTAGGAGCCATCCAAGAACAAGGTCTCAGGGTGTTGAACACGGGATAAACAGAGGGTGATTGTCCCTGTCCTGCAAGTGCAATTGTGCCTGGATCCTAATACTGTCCTCTGGTTTGAGTGAACCTTATCTGAATATGATGTCAACTGACACAAACCAAAGTAAGCGGAGGGAGTCCTCTACAGTTCAGACAATTCTCTTGGTTTGAATTGCTGGTAGAGAGAAAAATCTCAGTAGCTCTGGAGAATTGATTAGCCTGAAGTGACAGCTCCAGAAGGAGTCCAGTAATTTCTGCATAAGTAAGGCCATTAAGTAAACCCAGAAATTGCCAGAGCTGGACGGTTAGCATGAAGCCAGAATATTTTTAAAAAAATTAAAGGATCCGGAGTGCTTAAGGGACCATGAAAGTACTGTAGTATGTTTCTCAGAGGCTGAATGTAGCTAGTAACATTTGTTGTGGACTATGGTGAGATCAAACTTGCCAGCACTGACCTTTCTCATCTCATATTCCTTCTAGTTTCTCTAGTATTGCTCTGATAAAACAAGCTAGCCCTCAGCCCCACCTCTTGTAATGTAAATGACAGATTTGGGGGATTTTTGGCTTTCACAGAAATTATGTCAATTTTGTAATGTGGAGATGGGGGAAAAAAGAGGAAGAAAAAAATCTGAACTGCCAAAATATGCTGTTTATATGTCTGCCTAAATTAAAGTCTGTGTGGTGTAAACAAATGTTATTTATCCATAAGTAGAAAACAGATTGCTACTTTATTTATTTATGCAATGTATTTTAGTCACTCCACAAGAGCCCAGAAAACCTCTGATTATGAAACACTTATTTTCCTACAGTATCCAGGTAACAAGCCACTGACAAGTTGGTATCCTAATGAGTGCAGATTAAGGTAAAGCACGGGGATACTGTGCTCTGAGTAGAACATCATTGTTGCTGGCTTTTAATAGAATGAAAGAGAGGTATTTGTTTTCGTTTAAATTCAACTTTTTGTCTGTAGAATTTGGATGGATTTTTAGTTCACAATGGACTTTAGCCTGTAGCATACTGTTGGGGCTTTCCCAAACTCTTGTAATGACCTGCAATGCTTTCCTCCACCAACTAGCACTCTTGTATCCGACGTGTATTTATTGTTTTCTAGAATAACTATTGCTCAGGAACTGCTTTGTTATGTCCTTGAAGTGTCCACCAGGTACCTTCCTCTGCCGTCATGAAGACCTGTAGAAAGACATGATATGTTCTTTATCAAAAGAACGACACTTGTTCCAACAGCAATGTAACAGAGGAGGCAGGATGCAATGACTGGAGTCTTCTTGGGGTATAAATACACTGAAAAGGCTAGACCGTGCCCTGAAAAGCTTACAGTCTTAAGGCAGAGAGCAGACAAATAGTGGCAGCAAGGAAGACTTATGCATTTTGCAGATGCAGGGAAGATGCTCAGAGCAAGAAGATAATTTGTCCAAGGAAGTCCTTAAGAAGCTGAAAAGCTGACTTATGCAGAAGATAAGATCTTTTCTTCTAATGTGATTTCCATTTCTGTTTAAAGCAGCTGAGGACCCATCTCTTCAGAAGCACAGATGTGTTTCCCTGAGTTTTTGTGTATGTGTTGAAGTCATTAATGCATTCTCCAAATAATTTTAAATATTATAATCTTTCTGCATCTTGACTATTAACTAATAGATAATGAGAGCTATGATGTACCTGAAACTATATTCTGTGCTTAAACAGCAACTGTTTCAGCAGGTACACTGAGACCTGCTGTTGGTCATAATTTCTTTCAGCAGTTGTGTAACAGGTTGGGCCTTTTTTTCAGAAGTGTTAAAAGTTGAAGACTATGAAGACGAAATGGCTCAAAAACCCAATTTCTCTCAAGTAGACTTCTGGTCACCATATTAGAATATACCTTTACACAGCTTTGGCTCCAGATACCCCATTGCGAGAAAGTGACAAACTTCAAAACAGACCTATTGGAAAGACAGTTGTCTTTTAAAGTCTATGGGAAGATAGGATTGGAGGAAGGGAGCCGTGCAAAGAACCAAAGGTTAACTTCTAGCTATTTCTTTATAGTTTATGGTGCCAGACCATGGGTCAGAACTGCAGTTCTGTAGCAGTGCAAGGCTATGTGCCATGAGCCTGTGGCGTAATAGTTTTTCTAACTATTGTTACTAAATTTGAAACAGCAAAAATTGCACCATGTATCAGTAACTTCATAATGAACAATTATGTGCCCTGGAAAGGAGTAGAAAAGCCAAATCTATGGACTAATGTCCCCCTTTCTAAATGGACTAGGTTTAATTGCTTCAGATGCATGGATATTAAGTCCATTGCTGTCTTCTACAGGTTGTGATCTTGTGCATTCATGTATACCAATGCATTGTGCACATCTGTGCAATAAGCCTAGTTCACACTGAAAATAACTTGCAGCTCTTAAACTCTGCTGCCAGTTAAGAAAAAGAGAGCATGCAGCTTCCACAACTGTGTTACAGTGCTGTTGAAAAGGCCGTTGTCTATAAGCAAAAATCCCTCAGAGAAAGGGAGAACTTTTCTTTTCCTAGACTTGGAGAAGACAGAACAGCATCTGAAGCAGTTTCATCTGACCATGGTTTTTGTTTTATTTCTTTCATGACAGAATGGTAATGGCTCCCTAAGGTACATCACAGCTTTAAGATTTACAATCCAGTCTCTGCAAGGCTGGGCTGTGACATCTATGCCAGATGGTGTCCATTAAATTACTGTCAACACTGGCACATTTGTGAATTATCTGCTGCTTTTGGAGGCAGGCAGCAGCAGCTTCCCTGTGTTCTGAGGTCCAATTACTACACTGGCAAAGTTTTCTTCTGTTTGTTTATTTTTAGTGAATGAAACCTCACCACCTTATAGTGCAATTTCATAATACACTCACCAAAATTTTTACTCTTTTCTTCTTCTTTCTCTCTTCTCTTTTCCTTACTCCTTTTCACTCTTCTTAATGTAAGTCTGATCTGGCTAGTTATGACACTCACACATTCAACAAAAATCTTTTGTTCAGAGCCGAGCTGAAGAGGTAATGCCAATCGATCCCTATGACTGAAAAGTACTTCCTGTGTGTTTCAAAGTTAGCAGAAAAGTCGGAATGTATGTTCAAGAACAGATAATGACCATTCTAGAGTGCTTGTCCTAGACCCTATTCTGGAGGCTTCTTAGCCTGTGTGCAGGCTAGCTGACAGAGATGGCTTGTTTGCTGTGGTTACACCAAACAAAGTGATGACCCTGCACAGACTGAAATCTCTTAATGTTATTTAAATAGTGTAGACAATGGAAGTACTAATCATCCTACTACTTGAGGAATAAAATATGAAGAGATTTAATGGCTTAAAGTTCACTCAGAAATCCTGTCATGAAACCGAGACTTGAAGTCAAATTTCCTTAACCCCGTGGCATATTATTGGAGAGAAATTATGCTCTTCTCCTAAGTCATCATGGATAGAAATAAAATGAGAAATAAAATTGCACTGAATTACAGTTTCATGCTGCTGCCCTTCCTTGACTACTTCTTAAAAACATTACAAAAATCCATGAAACATCAAGTTTTTGTTGCCATGCCTTCTTTCTTTGAATTTGTTACTGAGTGAAGGTAATTTCTTAATAATTTTTGCTTGTTTGGGTGCAGACTGACATTTTCTTCTGTGCAAAATATTCAAAGTGTTTGAACTGACTTTGCCTACAATAATAAAAGTTTTTAAAAAATCCACTGTTCTTTAGTGTGCTGCACAGAGCTGTCACATCCATCTGCTTGGAACCTCTCTCCCTTTTCTCTGTCCATGTAATTTACCTCCATCATGGCTTACAGGATTATGTAGATTTATTATATAATAAGATGATAACTAATGGGGTGTAGCAAGTTACCAGATCTTTTTCATGGAGTTTATAAAATGGGGAAAAAATGTATATTGTTTCAGATTTCAAATATGCTGCAACTGATTGTCATTTTTTATGTTTGAAGCATATTCAATTCAAAGTAATTCCTTTCATTCACACACACAACCTTTGTTTAGAGACTGATTGAGAAGCTGAGGGTCTGATCCTGTAATGTGCTGCATTCATATGTCTCTCCCTGGCTGCAGAATACACTGCATCAAGGAGGATTAATCCTTTAATTCCCTAGATTTTCAGGAAATCACAGAGAAGGCTCACTTCTCAGGTAAATTAGTGTAACTTTGATAGCTGAATTACTAAGAACTTAGTTTCCTTTGTACAAGTCAGCCCAATTTGCCTCTTTCCTCACCCTTGTCATGGTTTAACCCCAGTCAGCAAGTAAGTACCACACAGCCACTCAGTCCCCTTCTCCCTCCCAGGGGATAGAGGAGAGAACAGGGAAGAAAAGAAAACTCATGGGTTGAGATAAAGGCAGTTTAGTAGGATAGCAAATGAAGATATTATATATATATATTAATAATGATAATAATAATAATATACAGGGATAATAAAATATACAAAACAATGCACAGTCTCTCACCACTCGATGACCCGATAATTGATACAGCCTATCCTGGGAATGAAAACTGAAAACAATCCTGGAATGATCCTGAATAACAAGAGAAAAAGCAAGAGCTAATCCACCGGCCAACCCCGCCTTATATACATGATGCTTATGGAATAGAATACTTCCTTTGGCCAGTTTGGGTCAACTGCACTGGCTGTACACCTCCCAGATACTTGCATGTGCACATTAGTGAAACCTGGGAAGATGAGAAAAGTCCTTGGTCTCTTTAGCAACAAGTAATAACACCAGTGTAGTATCAACATTCTTAATATATCAAATCCCATACTAAATGCAAAAACACAGCAGCTACTGGGCAGAAAACTAGCTCCATCCCAGTCAAAACTAGGACAAATATTTAAATGAATGTAGCTGTCCATGACTTTGATGAGTGGGGTTCTTTTACCTAGCAAACAAAAATGAGCCATATTATGGGTAGTTTCTGTGTTTGGCTTGACAGAAATCTTTTGTTTGATAGAAAAGATGATATGAATAACATATTTCTAAACATTCAATATGTACCTACTATGTGGAGGAAATTGTGCAGAAGAGGAATCTAAAAGTCTGCTTCAGAAACTCGGGTAAGCATTATGGAAAGCACAATCACATTGCAATTTTTTTTCTGCATGTCAAAATGTAACTATGAGTGCTTTATCTTCTTGATGAAATCACCATTTATAAGTCATTTTTCATCAAAACCGTTTGAATGGTAGTTGATCACTGTAAAGGACTTTGCCATTAGGACCATAGCTTTGGTATTTTTCTTTCCTTTTCAGTATTAAAACTGCTTTGGAAGGCAGTGTAGAGGAACCTGGATGAATCAATAAGTGATTAAATTCAACTTTACATAGATACATGCATTTGCAAAAGCTCCATCTATTGGCTTCTTTTTTAACTTGAATTATTTTCAACAATGAAGGAAAGATTTGTCAGAGTCAGAAAGAAACGTCACAAAATATTCTAAAATGTGAGCCAAAATGCCTTTGGGAATAAATGCAAAATAACCTTGCTTTCCAAGAAGGAATCCCTCAGGGGAACTTTACATTGTTTTGGGGGTGAGAACTTGGTGTTAAGGGGTTACATAAACAAATTATGCCTAGGTATATTTTATCGCATTATTATTGGCATTGTGGAAGTATCTAGGTGCCTACAAGACCAAAATTGTGCCATACCCAGCATCAGAAATACCTGATAATTATGCTTTTGTCTGGCCCAAAATTTCACAAGATATTTAGGCTAGTCTTTCTCGTTATACTATGCTGTAAGAATGGCAAAACTTAAAATTTTGGTGGAAAGACTATTCCAAGATTTGTATAATCAACAGGAGTAGTCCACATCCAGCTATTCTGATTTGAAACCAAAATAGGTAGATTCTTTTTCTCTGGAAGACCAAAGAAAGGAAATCAAAGACTGATAAACTCATGTTCAATTTATGCATATTGAGTTTCTGTCAGGCTTTCTTAATAGAGGCAGTACACCTCTGCTACTCTAAGCAGGCACAAGAGGGCTTGGAAAAATTTTTGCTTAGTTATCATTGGAGCCTTAAGATAGGAATTTCTATGCTTTCCTGTTGTGTTCCATGTTCATGTATTACCAAAGGTTTTTTAATTGCTTGCAAATATTTGAGAATACTTACTCTAGCAAAGAAAGAAGTTTGTACTGAATATGTGGGATTTGATCCAGTAATAATTGGGCTTGCATATGTAATACAGGACTGATGTTTTTTCCTCCCCCAAGATTCACTATATCTGATATGAACCTTTGTGTTTGTTTTGGTTTATTTGTCAGCGGTCTGGTGTCAGTCAAATCTTTCTAGTGTAAAACTAGCACTGTCGTTCCAGTAGAAAATTGGAACAGATCCTCAGCTTATGTAAATTTTCTCTAAAAAATGACCATGTAACTTTGTAGAAGTCTTCTAAGGTATGAGCTGACACTATCTTGTACTCCTATGGCATGAAATATGCAGGTCACCCTGAGATCTGGGAACTTTTTAGAACATGTTGCCTTGCTAGGCAGGGGCACCCAGTTGTCTTGCTGCCGCTGCTGCTCAGTGACTCTTCTGGGCTCAGGTGGTCATCTGGGCAAACACTAGCTGACACTGTAATGCTGTTATGCAGGGAGCAAGAGTAAAAGAAGTCATCTAGGCTGGAGTGAAGCGTGAAACCTGTTGTGCGACTCCAACCAATGCTGCATGGCAAGTTGGGAGGGGGAATAAATTATTAATGGGAGAAATTGAATTGAATTGGGAAAATGGGTCCTTGTTACCTCTTGTACTGTGTTCTCATGGCAAGGTTTTGGTAGCTAGATGGGCTACAGGAGTGGCTTCTCTGAGAAGCTGCTAGAAGCTTCCCCCACGTCCAACAGAAACAATGCCAGCCGTCTCCAAGACGAACCCACTGCTGGGCAAAGCCGAGCTCATCAGCAACAGTGGCAGCGCTTCTCTGTTTAAGAAGTGGGAAAAAAAAAAACCTGAGCAAATGCAGCTGGAGGGAGGAGTGAGACTATGTGAGAGGAACGACTGCAGATGCCAAGGGCAGTGAAGGAGGGGGAGCAGTGATGCTGCTCCCGGCAGAGATTCCCCTGCAGCCCATGGTGCAGCCCATGGTGAGGCCGGCCGTGCCCCTGCAGCCCATGGAGGCCCACGGAGGAGCAGAGATCCCCCTGCAGCCCGGGGAGGACCCCATGCCAGGGCAGGACCCCATGCCAGGGCAGGCGGATGCCTGAAGGAGGCTGTGGCCCATGGAGAGCCCAAGCTGGGGTGGGCTCCTGGCAGGAGCTGTGACCTGTGGAAAGAGGAGCCCACGCTGGCTTTGGTGAGCACCGGGCATCTAGCCAGGGTCAGCTCACATACCCCTGCTGAAATTTAGGCAGAACACTGCTACTGATAAAAGTTGATGGGGGTGTGAACCAATCAAAAGAGCTACTCCTTCTTATATACGACCCAGAAGCCTGTTAACTCAGTCAGTTTTGGCAGGAACAGGAATTATGCTGATCAGCAAAACCTCTGTATTGTAAAAAGTAGTAAAAGTATTGTGAGAGTCAAACTAAAAAGCAGCAGTTTGTGGGAGTGTTTTTAATCTCAATTAAAAGATATTAAATTAATTATACCTGTTTTGGTAGTACAGTTGCTGCTTTCTTAGGCATTTTGTAGTTTCTATTATAAATACAGTCCATATTTTTAACTGTGGCGGCTATCTCCACTGAAAAAGGAAATGGAGAAAGACTGGGAAAAAAAAATAATCCTTTGATGATTGTGTTTGGTTTCATACAAGGTGCCAGAGCATTTTTTTGTGTGTATTGCTGGGTGCCATGTTTGTCAGTATTCCAGTGACAGCACAGCCCATAGAATTCTGTTCCATCACATAATCTCATCATATATAATGATTGCATCTCATATTCAGAAATGGATTCAGAACAATAAATATTTAAATACAAAGGTCCTTATTGTGCTATCAATTGATGCCTAACACCTAACTGAAACTCCAAACTGAAATCAGCAATGAAATCTGCATAAAATTTAGTTACGTAATAGGGAAAGAGGAGGTTGCTCCTCATTCTTCCTAATTCCTTTTTACCCTTTGGCATCTTGCTGGTTGTTACTGTGATGAGCTAAAACAGATGCTATGGGCTAGGACTGCAAAAACAAAAATACAAGATGGGCAACAGAATAAAACCAATCTATAGGTAGCTGTGGTATCACAGCTGATTCCAATAAATCAAATTCTAATAATTTTTTGACTCATAATTTACCATGGTGTGACCCTTTTTTTTTAAACTCTGCTCAGTGAATAATGGAATAGTGGAATTTTTTTTAGACTCAAATTTTACTGTGCTTTGCATTGATCTACTACCATTTATTATTATGAACTCATCAGCTATAATAATAAAAACTGTGAGAAAACTGTGTAGGCCTGTGTAGGAAGTGACTCTCACATTGTTTCATATCCTTCTCTCTCTCCCTTTTTAAGTTAGGCATATTCTTTCTTTTAAAGTGTAGATTTTTTTTTTTTTTTAATCTCACACTTATTGTCATTACAGTGGTCAGACCCTTACCTGAACTGGAACTGTGACCTGAGCTTGTATCAAGCTCTCCTTTCACACTTGGTAAAGGAAGAGTTGGGCTGCGGGACGTATGCTTTGCACTTCAGGTATTTTTCAAGCTCAAGCAGAGAAAAAAGATCATATTCAGAAGTAAAGTTCAGAGGATAGGAGAATCATACCTTTGTAAAATAAGAGTGGTTAGTCCTGAGTTTATTTAGGCTTGACTTGCACTTCCTTGTCTCCTAGAGATAAAGTAAAAGAACCCGGCAGACTGCTCATCAAGAAAACAAAAGCAGAACCAAACAATGGGTGTAATTCAGGCTAATAGGGATCTTCCTTAGCTGACAGTAGTAATATTTTTATTTCCAAGGATTGCTTTTTTTGTCATTACTGGGTTTTTTTGCCTCCTTCCTGACTCATGATGCTGGATCTAAAAGAAACAATAATAAAAATTACCTACAGAGCAATGCAGTATCACCTGTTGTATTGACTGCGCAAGGTGATTTTCAGTGGTGTTAACAGTGCCATGGGAACACAGTCCCTGGAAATGGATTTGACTTTACAGATGCAGAGAAGATACAATTGCTCCATTCAAAGAAGAACAGTTGATCTGACCTGTTAATTGAAATTAATACTAGTTTATTAAAAGTACCAGTGGAAAAAATGTAAGTGAAGCTGTGTGAAGCACTGGCTATCATGCCACTCCACTGCTGTTGTTCTTATACAAATTCAGTGCTGGAATTGACCCTATCAATCACTCAATTCTTCTTGTGACCTCAGAGCAAGAAACAAGTATCTCCAGCACTGTGTTTGCCTACTTGAATCTTGCAATTCATCTCATTTGATCTCAATGTTAGTCCTGATGTGATCAATCACTCTGTGCTTCCTGAGTGCCTACAGGAAGGAGTTCTGGTCTCCCTTGCTGCTGCCTCCAGGTTTTACATTCTCCTTCTCTCACCTCTTGTTTTTAATGATTAATAAAATTACTGCTGTTTTCCATCATACCCTTGTCCAGTGGAGTGCTGCAAGGCACCAACCTTGAACTTCTCCCTTTCTTTGCTGCCTCTCATGTGCCCTGTCACTGGCTGGAGCCTTGATTATGCCTCCTGTGGTGGATAAGGTGGGTCTGAATCTTCTGGTTCATCCTCCTGTGCCTCCACTGTCCTTGTACTGTGCTGCTCTGTATCTCAACCCTGTCTACTGCTGCTAGCCTCTGTGCTGGGCCAAAGCAATTTTATGCTGCACCTCTTTTCCCATTGACTGCCTCTAAACTCTTCTGCAGTAGAGAAGCTTTACTTCCTTCAGTTTGTTCCATACCTCTAACCCTTATAAATTACATGAACTCCTTTTTTCTCTTCCTTTTGTGTCTGCCTATCGAATATTTCATGAACACAGCACATGGAGATGCTTATGGTGACCCTCCTTCCATCAGAGGCTTTGTCCTGATGTCAGTGTAATTGTCTCCTGTTGTACATGCATGGTCAGGGAGGTCTCAGGAGACTGAATTAAATGCTATAACCTTTTCCAGAGAAATGGCACCAAATCACCTGCAGTCCTTTCTCTTCCACAGCAGTGTTGTCACGACTGTGTTTGTCCTCTCTGCAGCTGCTTTGACCTCTTCCCTTTCCTTGAGGCTGCCTGTCGAGGAGGTCCAGTGCCTCCCAGGTTTGTGGAGGGGCAGTGTCCCCCGAAATTGCAATGAAGCAGGAGCTGACTGGGGAAGTCTGCAGGAAATTAGCTTTGGGTGTTAAAACACAAAGAAGGGACTGTTAATGACGGTCTGAGTGATCATTATTGAAAATTGCCTACTGAAGAAAATTCTTTCTAATTTCTGTCAAACTTACAGCTGTCTTTCAATTTAAGTTCATATATTGTTCCTCTCATAATAGTAATGCAGAGTCAATTTGTAGTGGTATTTAGGCATAGGTTTCCAAAAGCATCTGGGTATCTTGTCTCCAATACAATTAAAATCCTGCCACATGCCATTTTTCATCTTTCAGAGTGTCTGGATACTTTGAAAACCTGCCCACCAGATATTAAAAATAAATGAATAGTAGTTTCTTTTTTTTTTTTAACCTTTTTTTTTTTTGTTCTTTTGTTTTTGCAGGGAGCAGTTTGCTATAAACACAAATAACACTTTAATTGCTATTTCAGGAACATTAGTTTATTTACTGCCTTGTAAAATGTGTCTAGACAGTGTTGTGGTTTTGTTTAGTGAGGGGGGGCCTAAGGTGGAAGCTTCTGTAGGAAACTGCTAGAAGTTGCTCCCCTTTGTTTAGTGGACTCGGCCGGGCCTAGGGTGGACC